>LOEQ01016267.1:0-13601 GCA_001685075.1 Bramus lutescens | reverse complement strand
GAGGAGGAGGAGGAAAAGAAGAAAGAAGAGACAGGGAAACATGAGGGGTCAGCCAGACATGGAGGTAGTAGGAAAGTAGGACATACAAAAATGAATGGTTTTGCCCCAAGGCAAAATGTAGATGCCTAGAAACAGGTTAAACTAAGTTAAGGGAGCTAGTGGAATAAACTTAAGTTAAAGCTAAGCATTCATAGCTGTTAGTCTCTGTGTCTTTATCTGGGAGCTTATTGGTGGCCAACTACCAGTGCCTCTGTCTGTGTAAATGTGTATGCTTATAAGCCTATCTGTGTACATGCACTCCTGTGCATACATCTGTATATGTAAATGTATATGTATATAAGCATATCTGTGTACATACAATCCTGCGCGTTTAAGTGATTATAGTTTCCTTCATAAGATGTGTGTCTTTTCCAGTATTTCTACACATTTTCTTTTATTGTGCAATTTCTATTTAAAATATGATTATTAAATGAGTGCATGACTATACTCAATGTAAGGATATTGAACAAAATGAAAAAAAGCATGGCGATGTTAACAATTGCAAATTGATTATACATTTAATTTTGAATTCAGCTCAATAAAATATAATTCTTATCTTTCAAAAGAGATGTGCATAGATGATGAACACAGAACAATTCCAAATTGTTTGGAAACCTTGGTACCACACAGATCAGAAGCCCTCTATTTCTTCATCCTCGGGCAGTGTCTCCAGGGACTTGCAGGGATGCCTATTTACATCCTTGGTGTGACCTTCCTTTATGACCACTCGGCCACACACTCAGCTGGCATCTATTTAGGCAAGTTTGGAATTTTCTAATATGTGTGAACCATTTTGACTATCTGTTTGGTTTCTGTGTGTTTTAACTGATGCCAAAGTACTGTTGGTACTGTGATGACATTGCAGTAACTACTGAAGACTAGTTGGCTTAACTTCATAATCACGTTGATCTACCTAATTCTGAAATTTGCAACATTGAACAAACAATCTAATGTCACTGATTATATTTAGAGAAATAGAAATAGATGTGAATGAATCTCTTTTTCTGTGAGGGAGAGTGAGAAAGGGAAAGAAAAAGTTGGCTGAATGCAATGTCATCTCTTCCACATACATGTTAAACTAAGTCTTACATTAAGCACACATTTGATATTCCAAAATAATCTATCCATTTTTTTACTGTAATAAAGTCTGGTCCTGTTAGACACAATGAAGATATACTTTCACAGTGATATGTAAAAATCATTTCCAAAAATCTAAAATTATTTTTGCACTCACTTTGAAGACATATAAAGAGTAAATAGTATGGAGTATGCCTGCCACCTCCAGCTACAGGGGAACTGAGGCTTGAGAATTATGAGTTCAAAGCCCATCTAGACTGTATAGCAAGTACCAGGCCAGTCACATTTGTATAACAAGACTATGTTATACTAACGACAGTAGCAGCAAGAATCAAACAATAACTTGCACTGAAAAAAATAGAATTTACACAAAGGCTAAATAAATCTCCAGTAGACTATAACAAAGAATATACCTATTTATATATACCTTTGCAAGAAATTCTTGTACCTTATTAGCATTGGTCAAGACTGAAAATACCCATTTTAGTTCTGATAAGCAAAAAAGACACATATCAGTACAATATATAGAGAGGCTTACTATATTGCCACCTCCTGCTACTCTGGAATCTTAGGTGAATAATGCAAAGGTAATTAGGAAAATACATTTCTTACTTTAGTGACATATTAAAGGAAATATACTTTATTACATTCATATCAAATATAAATATTTATATAAATAAGATACAGCTAAGTTCATAATTAAATTATTGACTATCTAATACTTGATTAGATAAGAAGTTGTGCTATCCAGTTGGACTTTCAAACTGTACTCTATATGACTCTCTGACATTGTCCTAGGAATGATAAACATTCACAATCAACCACTGAGTAAAGCAGATGACTGTTTTGATAAGAATAGGTGTCATGCAAGCAAAGTTAAGTTCCAAGAGTGCAAAGTGACTGTTCCCAAATAAGCAGTGATTGTGGCACAGGATTAGCACCTTCTTTAAGACTAGTACCAACTCTGACAAAAATTTCCAACCAGCTTCCTACCCTACTAATGTGGGATTTGTTAGAATCAACTCCAGAAATTATTTACAATTTTTTCTCTCTCTCTCTCTTTCATCTCCCCCATCTCTTTCTTCCCCTCTTTTCCTCTGTCCCCTCTCTTAAGTAGTAGAGAATAGAATGAAAAACTTTCAGATACCACACATAGTTCAGTTGTTTTTTGTTTTTTAATCACCAAGTTAAGATGTGAAACTGTTTGGTGTTGTGTTCATTTTCAAGGTATTAGTGAAGCGGTACAAATACTGGGATACGGTCTGGGTTTCATAGTGGGATCACCAAATATTAAACCTCCAAAGAATCAAGCTTTGAACAGATTGTAAGTCAGACTATTTACGTTTCTGTTTTGTGTATATTCTATAGAATACTTGAATAGATACCATGGCTCATAAATAATATATATTTAATTAGTAATATCGTTATCAAAATGCATAAGTTGAGTGTGGTGTATACATATATGTAAACATAAATACATTTATAGTGTGCATTTAAATTTTTTTTGAAATATAACTAAAACCATTACTTAAAAGATCAATAACTTTTTATTTTGTTGATAAAAGCATACAATATTCATTCAATACAGTACCATAGTTATAATTATTTGCATGATATATAGAAGTTTCCACCTTGCTTAGAGTTTTTAACATAATATTATAATGATATTCTTCCTCCATGTCATATTTCTCTCAGATCCTCTCTACCTCCCTAGCCACCTAATACTGTGATCTCTCTCTTTCTCTGTCTGTCTCTCTCTTTCTTGTGCATTTAACAAAACAAAAACAAAATATGAAAAAGAAACAACACCCACAAAAATGAAAATCAAAAAAGAAAACAAGCAAAAGACCAGTAAGACAAAGAATGATAAAGCAAAACAAGATGAAAAAAATAGTTTGCAAAAGACCCACTGAGTTCATTGAGACCAGCTCTGGTATATTGCTGTTATACACAATGATACTCTACTGTACAAAACTTATTGTCCCTTCACAAATGGGCATCTATTGAAAATAGTTTCATGGTTAGGACTGGGATCCATATCTTTTTCCCCATCTCAGTGATTGGAACCCCATCTTGGACTAGTGCAGATCTTCTGTGTGTTACTACGGTCTCTGAGTTCATATGTGAGTCAGTCTTATCATGTCTGGAAGTTGCTACTCTGGAGTCATTTGTCACTTCTGGATTTTACAATCTTTTCACCTCTTCCATCCAGAGCCCCGAGACTTGAGGGGAAGGGTTTGATGACATCCCACTTAGGACTGAGTGCTCCAATATGTCTCACTCCACATTATCTAGTTGTGTCTTTTTGTTAATTACCTTCTACTGCAAGAAAAAGCTTCTCTGATGTGGGTTGAACAAGGCACCATTATACATGTATAGGAGAATACTAGTTATTTGATTGCTGTAGTTCTTTAGCAAAATAATAGTATTAGGTTTTCCCCTAGGGCCATGACTTATCTTGTCTCAGGTTCTTGGCCACTTTAGCAGTATCAGATATGGGTTTCATCTTGTGGAGTAGACCTTAAATCCAATCAAAAAGTTCTTGCCTACTGCCAGAACATTTGTGACACTATTGCACTGATACCACTTGAAGGAAGGGCACTGTTGAAGGTCATAAGCTTTATAGATTGGTGATATTGATGATTACATTTTTCTTTGGTAACTTGCAGAGTGCCTTCCAGTACCATGAACACTAGTCAGTAGGGATAAAGTCTCTAGTTAGGCACTAGTTCAACTTCTCTTTGTTTGATGATTTAAGTGTTGTATTAAACAATTTAGCTTGACTCACCAAGTTGTAGAGAGCAACTGATAGCCTTGGTAACAGCTAGTGGTAGATGGGGGTTTCATAGCATGCCTTTGATAAATGGAAAAGCAAGATTTACCTTATTCCTGGGACTTGACATCATAAAATAGCTAGTTGGCGCATTGTCTCCCCCATTTTGTGATTCCGGTTGGATTCCCTTCGTATATGTAGATACTTTTACTGTGCCATGTTTCCATATGGGATTTCAAATAGACTTTTGTGTTAGTCATTCCTCCCTAAAGTCCCTCCTTTATCCTTCTCCCTCATCCTCTTCCTTAATTAACCCTCTTCCTTAACCTATGAATTTCTTTCTTATATCTCCATAAAATTAAGTTGAATTTCCCCTTCCTTTGGATATTTTTTCTTCCTCTTGGTCCCTTAGTAGGTACTTCTGGTGTTATTTATATTGTGCACAGATATTAAAGGTTTGAGAGCTAACATCCATGTATAAGAGAAAATATATAGTACTTATCTTTTTGTGTCTGGGTTACCTGACTAAGGATGACTTTCTTCTGGTTCAAGAAATCTACCTGCAACATTGACAATTTCATTTTTAAGAAATGAATTATATTCTGTTTTTTTAAATACCACATTTTTATTGTTTGTTCTTTAGTCGATGGACATCTTGGCTATTTCCAGTTTCTAGCTACTGTGAATACAGCAGCAATGAACATGGATGAGCAAGTGTCACCATAGAATTTAGGGGGTATATACCCAAGAGTGGCGTAATTGAATTTTGAGGTAGACTGACTCCCAGATTCCTGAGGAAAGCTTGACATTGATTTCCATAATGGCTGCACTGGTGTGCACTGTAATCAGCATCCACTTTCATTTATTTTGTTGATCTTGACAGCCTGACAGGTGTGAGACAAAAAAATCTCAAAGTAGTTCTAATTGGCATTTTCTTGATAGATAAAGTTGTTGAGCATTTCTTTACGTATTTCTCAACCATTTGTGTTTTGCCCATTGAGACACTGATAGTTTTATACTTCATTTTTAAATTGGGTTATGTTTAGTGTTCTAATTCTTTATATAGTGAGATATTAATATTCTATCAAACATGTAACTAGCAAAAATTTTTACACGTTCTTTTGGCTGTTGTTTGGCTTGAATGATTGTATATCCTTTGCCATTTAGAAACTTTTTAGCTTCATGAAGTCTCATTTATTAATTGTTGGTTTTGGTGGCTATTAGAGTCCTGTTCAGAAAGTTCTTTCTTGTGTTAATGAGCTCAAGCTTATTCTCCTTTCTCTCTCTCCTCTGGCAGATTCAGCTTATCTGGTTTAGATTAAGGCCCTTTATTGACTTGAAGTTGTGTTTTATGTAGTGTGACAGATAGGGATCTATTTGCATTCTTCTACATGAAACTATAAGTTCGCACTACTGTTTTTGGAAATACTATTCTTTCTGCAGTTTGTATCTTTTGGTTTTGAAATAGAAAGCTCTATGTCTTTATATGTGTAGTTCTTCACTTTGATTCCATGTATCAATGTGCTGTTTTTAATGCTAATACCATAGTGTTTTTAATACTATAGCTCTGTATTACAAGTCACAATTAGAAATCATGATACCTTTAGCAATACTTTCATTATTTAGGATTGCTTTTGCGCACGCGCACAGACACGTGTGTGTGTGTGTGTGTGTGTGTTTTCATAAGAAGTTGAAGGTTTTACTCAATTGTTGTCACAAATTGTGTTGGAATTTTGATGCAGCTTTTGTTGAATCTGCAGTTTGTTTTTGGTAGGATGGCCATTTCCCCTGTATTAACCCTTATGATCCTTGAGCATGGGAGATCACACCTTCCGATCTATTTTAGCATCTTGAAGTTTTTCTTACACAAGTTGTTCACTCACTTGGTTAGAATGATCTCAAGATATTTTTGAGACTATTTGTAAAAGGTGTGGTTTCCATAATTCTTCTCAGTCTTTTCTTTGCATATAAGAAGAATACTGATTTTTGTTTGTCAAATATTTTTATCTTGCTACTTTGCTAAAAGTGTTCATTATCAGTAGAAGTTTCCTGTCAGGATCTATATGGTATTTTAGCCATAAAAACATTTAATCTGCTAATACGGATAATTTGACTTCTTCCTTTCCTGTTTGTGCTACCTTGAATGCCTTTTGTCGTCTTAATACTTTAGCTAAGACTTACTGTACTATAATGAGTAGGTATAAAGGGTTCTTTGTTTACATACCAAATTTTAGTGGAAATGCTTTGAGTTTTTCTCCATTTATGTTGATGATGGCTGTAAGGCTTGAAGTAAATTGCTTTTGTTATGTTGAGGTGTGTTCCTCATATCCCAAATCCCTCTAGGAATTTTATCATAAAGTAATGTTGCATTTTGTCAAGGGCAGCTTCTGTATCTAGTGAGATGATGATATGATTTTTGTCTTTCATTCTCTTTATGCGGTAGTCCATGTTCATTGGTTCATTTACATTGAACCATACCTGCATCTCTAGGATGAAGCCTACTTGATCATGGTGAATAATCTTTCTCTGCGCTCTTGTATTTGGTTTACACGTCTTTTATTAAGAAATTTTGCATTTATGTAACCCTTGTAGTGTTGAAAATCTACATTCCGTTAACAATAGAATCTTGGCAAATGTGAATCTAAGGACTGTTTAGCTTTCAAATTGTAAAACTGACTACAAACGCAGATAAAACAAGCGTCTTGATCAGAATTTCTGAAAAGCTAACAACAACAAAAAAATCAGCAGAACACCCATAGCAGTCTTCCCTTCCCGTTTGCTCCCATATCCTATGCATGCCACTGATCTTTGTCTTCTAATCTACCAGGACCCACTCTTTGTTTTGTCCCAACCTCCACAGTAGTAGGCACTCCCTGCCAACCCAAAGACCACTCCTCTCAGAAAAACAAGGAGGCTGAAAGTGGTCCCACTATCTATTCCTGATCCAGAGGTGCTATCACTCCAATTTTTTCCCTAGCTCTGTACCTGAAAAACTGCTGAAGCCTCCTCTCTGACCCCATCTCCAGTGGATCACAATGACCAAGCTTTTTTTCTCCCAATTCATGCCAGCATCTCAGAATCCAACAAGAATGTGCATTCCTTAAGAACACACTAGCTGATCAAGACAGGAAATCAGTCAATACACCACCATCACACTCTTCAGAAATCCAGAAAGGAAACAGAAAGTAAGAAACAAATACCAACCCAACAAAGAGAAACCCAGAAATTGGCACCTAGAATGATAATCCTGCCAAACTAAGACACTAAGAAGCCAGCAGAAAAACACAATAAAAGTCAGGGCACTATGTTTCCTCTAGAGTTCAGCTAGTCTCTGAATACTCCACCATGCTGAAGCACAGGGAAAAGACCTTAAAAGCAACTGTATTACCACGAGAGTCTTAAAGAGGAAATGAATAAATATTTTAAAGAAATCCAGGAACACACACATACATTGCAGGAAATGAAATTGGAGGAAGACATCTTAAGATCAACTATTTGAATATGATTGAGGTCCTTCAAGAGGAAATGAATAAATACCTAAAAGAAATCCAAGAAAGCAGTGTAAAGAAATGAATAAAACTGTTCAAGTCCTGAAATGGAAAAAGAACCAATAAAGAAAACCCAAACTGAGGTAGTTCTGGAAATGAATATTTTAGGAATTAAAACAGGAACTATAAGAGGTAAGCATCACCAAAAGAACACAAGACATGGAAGTAGGAATCTCAAGAACTGAAAGTATGGTAGAAGAAATGGATACGTCAGTCAAAGAAAATGGTAAATCAAAAAAACCTTCTGACACAAATCATCCAGGAAATCTGGCATACTATGAAGAGACCAAACCAGAATACAATAATAGAAGAATATTAGCTCAAAAGCCCAGAAAATATTTTTAAATAAAATCATAGAAGAAAATTTTCTAACCTAAAAAAAGAGATAAGGTGCCTATTAAGGTACAAGAAACTTACAGAACATCAATTAGATTGGACCAGAAAAGAAAGTGTCCCATCATACAATAATCAAAATATTCAACATACTGAACAGAAATGCTTTTCAGACAACTACTCCTTTCAGCTCTATTGCCTGCACACCAAGATACAGACTGCACCATATTTACAAGCATACTGTGGTAATGCTCCCTGTTGTATGAAGTTGTGAAGGTGATGCCTAGATTGCCTTGGAGACCTCAAGATGCTAGAGAGGCCAGAGTACTGGGATGTCTACTGAAGAAAGCTGCCAACAGGGAGTGGTCCCAAGAAGATTTAGTATATTGCAGTTAACAGAGCTGGAAGGAATTGGAGATCTGAAGAGTATTTTGGCACCAGACATGGAGATGCAGAGTTTGGAGTTTGCCCAGATGGTTTCCAGTCTAGTTTTGGTCCAGTATTTCCTCACTATGCTCCCTTCCCTACATTTTGGAATGATAATGTATAATTTGTGTCATTATGTCTTAGAAGCATGTGATTTTTTTTAATTTGATTTATAGGAGATTACAGTTGAGAGATTATATGAATCTCAGAAGAGACTTTGAACTTTAGAGTTTTAAATCAGTTTGATACTGTTATACATTATGGGGACTTTTGAAGTTAGACTGAATGCACTTTTGTATTATTATATTATTATAAGCTTTTGGGGATCAGGAAGTGCAATGTGGATTTTTTGAAAGAAAATGGCTCCCTGAAAAGGGTGGCACTATTAGGACGTGTGAGCTTGTTGAAGTAGGTGTGGCCTTGTTGGGGGAAGTGTGTCACTGCCCGCACAGCAACATGTAGCAGTTCCCTCTCCAGCACTATGTCTGCCTGCAACCTGCAATGCTTTCTGCTATTATGATAATGAACTAAGCCTCTGAAAGTGTATGCTCCTATCTCAAGTAAGTGTTTTCCTTTTTAAGATTTGCCGTGGTCATGGTGTCTCTTTGCGGCGATAGAAGCCCCAACTGAGACAGTCCATTTTCACACTATTAATTCTTATAAATCATGTACATGAATGTCAATCAAACTATTACTACTTCCTTTTATTTTTACCTTCTTGAGTGTTGTGTACTTCACCATAGTTTCTTTTACCTTCATTAACTTTTCCCTAGGTGCTTTATGTTTTGGTGTAACTGTGAATATGCTTATTTTCCTTATTTCTCTCTGTATGCTTCTTTTTGGTTCTAGAAAAGTAGAGAGAAAGGTGTTGGGTCCTTTGAAAATTAACTTATGGATGATCGTTAGCCACTGTGTGGGTACTTGAAGCCAAATCATATTCATTGCAATGATATTCAGTGCTTCCAATTTCTGTCTATGTTATCTTTGTAGTTCCTGGCTAAGATTTTCCATGGGTGTGAAGCTGAAAAGATTAGTAATAGTGTATTCACTGATTTCTGTAGATCTTATCCCTAAATGTTTGGAAAAAACAGACAAACAAAAACCTTGAATAAACATTGAAAATTATTTTAGTTGGTCTCAGCATTAATTAAAGACTAGGGATGTTGATACCTCATGCTTACTCTGTGAAAGAGAAATTTAGCAAATCCCAGCACAGGGTCTTTCATATTCTGTCTCTGAGATTAGCAAAAGATCACAGAAGTATTAAATAAACTTAACACAAGGGACCTGAAGGAAGGGGTTTCAGATGTCGTGACTCTAAGGGTCAGGTGCCATGTACAAGAGAAGCTGCCCCAGAGGTTCAGGTGTAAGGTTTAAAGTAGCAGGATAAAGAGGGAAGACTTGGTTTTCCAGGGGCACAGTTGTTAATGGAGATCATTTTGAATCGGTACAAACAGGAACTTCTGCCACCCGAGGAGTGTCACTGAAAAGGAAAGTGGGAAAGTCAGGCACTGAGAAGATCGAAAAGCAAACCACACAACTGACTATTAGCCACTGACACTTGCAAACAAAAGCCAAAAATTAATAGTCGGAAATTAGAAAGGAATGCAAATTAACGGAAAATTCTCTCTCTTACCACTAATTATGATTTAAATTTTAAATGTCCCTAATTTAAACTTTCCAATTTTTCTTTATTCAAGGATGACTCTCACGTCTCTATGGCAGCAGATAAATTGGTGGGCTCTTTTCATTAGTGCCACTCTGCTTGCATGGGTCACCTTTTTCCCATTACTATGTTTTCCATAGAATTTACCTGGTGAGTAATAAAAACATAATTACTTAGTTAGAGTAATTCATGCCCTCAGCTCCCATTCTCAAAGCATAGATAAATTACATTTCTTTATAAATATGAATCTCCTACAGGTATTACTCTGTGATAAATAGTATCATAGTGTTGTAGTTCTTGTTTTTTTCCAAATCAAGTAATATGACATCCAAATATTATATTCATACACTACAAATTCACTAGTGTATATTTGTGTCACTCTTTATTTCCTTTTAATAATAGTTTTTTTGTTTAAAGTGCATAACTGTCTCTTAAAAGTGAACTACACCAACTCTACTTACCTAGTGTTTTAGTCAGGATTCTCTAAAGTAACAGAGTTTATAGAATGCATCTCCCTCTCCATAGAGAAAGGGGGTTCATTAGAATGACTTACAGTCTGTAAACAGAAGGTCCAAGAATCCTGTAGTTTTTCCACCAAGAAGGATGGGATGTCTTAGCGGGTCTTCACTATACATTGAAATCCTGAAGAAGTAGGTTTGAATGCAGTGAAGGAATGGACTTCTTAGTGACAGTAAGAACATACATACAGGCAAAGAGCAAAAGGGAAGTCTGAGCTTTTAGTTAAAAAAAAATAGGAATGGAAAATACAATATTCCTAGACATTTGGCATGCAGTTGGAAAAAAAGGAAAGCTCATCATTCTCAGAACACATGCCCAAACTCGGAGTCACTTCTTTACAAAATGCAAATGACAATAAACATTTGAAAAATGTTCAACATATTTTTCCATTGGGGAAATGCAAATTAAGCCTGCATTGAAATTCTGCCTTGACTCGGTTAGAATAGCTGTCATCAGGAGAATAAAGGCAAGTGAGGATTGGGGGTAGGAAAAACCATTACTCCCCACTGGCAGAAATATGAAGTTGTACAGGTACTCTGAAGGTTCCTCGAAAGAAAAATAACCTGAAATAAGGGGCTGATGAGATGTCTTAGCAGTTAGGAATGCATACCATTCTTGTAGAGGACCTGAATTTGGTCACAACTGCCTGTACCTCTGGGCTTTAAAAGCAATTGCTTTTGTGCATACACACACGTACACACAGACACATGCCTCCCCCCACATACATCTACACGTAACTAAAACTCTTTTTCAAAAGTTTAAATAAATCTACCGTATGACCTAGTCATACCACTCTTTGTTATGTTTACATGAAGGACGCCATCGCAGAAATGGCTCTGCCTCTTTACTCATTGCATCACTATTTTACAATAGCTAGAAAATCAAACCAATCTAGGTGTTCATAAACAGTATAATGCGCGAAAAAAATATAGTACCTGTATGTTGGGAGCACAAAGGTTCTTACATCCGCAGATCTCCAGAGAAACTAAGAATGTTAAGCACACAGGATTGCCCTATCAAAGGAAAGGACATATAATTCATTCTTGCATCCAGAAAGTTGGGGATTGGAGGTTATTAACATCCTAGTGATCTGTGTTATCTGTTTGGCCAGGCCACTCCACCAGGATGGCTAGTAAGCTAAATGACCCTTACATTACCTGTATAGTCAGGCAATCTCTCAAACTCATACAACCAAGGCTTGAGATACCTAATAGTCTAAATGACCTTTATATGTAAGACGTGAAGGGAGAAAAGGGGCTGTATAAGAAGAAAAGATGAAGCTGGGAGAGGATAATGACTAAGAACATTTCAAGACAGAAAAAGTGTAATGATATGTGTACAGGAATGAAAATGTTATAGTTATATTTATTACTACTATTAAATTATTACTATGTATTATTACAAAAAGTTCCTGCTTGTTAGTGCTCTTTATTACCACAAAATATGCTGTGATATACAAAGGTGTTTTTTTTTTGAGGGGGTGTTTTAGGGCTAGGTCATCAAATCTTAATAATTTATTGAATGTGACTCTTGAATTCTACATTAAATAAGGAATCAGTTAATTCATCTATAGGAAACACCCTTTCAGCAGTTAAGAGAAATACATAGTGATCAACTGCAGAGTTGGGCCGTGCAGATGTGAGAAATTTTCATTATCCTTTGCAAAGAACTACTGTAGATTAATTTGCATTTTAAATTATACATTGGTTTTAATCTGTTTTAAAATAACTCACTTGCCTTTCCATGACAAACTGGGACTATTATATGTCTTCTTACTTGCTTCAACATAAGATTGCTTCACTTGTGACCTATAGGTGCAAATAAGACTTCGAAAAGAAAAAGAACCTTCCACCTTTGACAAGAACCTTAAATATAAGAAGTTTGGACCTCGTTTGAAGGATTTGCTTCATGCTCTTCAGGTAAAGTAAAATACTTCTGTTAATAAGCCAGTTAAGTTGGCCTGTTTAATTTTCATATAGAGTTAAGAAAATGGCAAAGTGTTTAATAAATTTCTATGAAAGTTTTGGAGTCTCTTAATTAAACTGCTCATTTCTCTTGTGATGGAAAGAAAGAACCTTTTATTATTTAGCATTACTAGAAATCTGCCTGTTGCCAGAGAATGCTGGTGCCCAACTGTGATTTTGATTTATTTTTCATTATTTTTAAAATATTTTTTGTGTTTATATTTTCTGGAGAGGTAGATATGATATCTAACAAGATAACATAAATTTGAAGAAGTTTTGTCGATACATATTCCTTCCCAACACACAAAAATCACAATATTGAGCACAAAATCTTTTCTTTTTATAGATACCATGGTAGCAGACACCAGGGTGAAAAGAAAGCCCTTTCCAATAATCTAGTCCTACTTTGAATGTTTATTCTTCTACTTAAAACTTACTTTCTTGAATATAAATTGCACAGCTGTAATTGTCACATATAGTTCTTATTTATTTTTAGTGATTTTTTTCACTCTGGCTATAACTGCAAATGTCTTCAAAATGCCATCATCTGATCTTTCCTATCTTACTTTACAGTTGTATCACTATCTTCCAATTATCAGTTATTTTTTCTTTGGTGGAGATATTGTTTCATTCCTCATTGACCTACTAAAAACAACCTATTCCTTTTTTAAAATATTTTTATTTTGAAATTAAAATATGATAAGACTTCCTCTTTCTCCTTTCTTCTTCCCCTGTCATGTACTCCCCTGTTCCTGCTCTCTCTTAACTATAAAAAAAGAACTACAGACAATTAAGAAACATTGAGAACAAGAGAAATAGCTTTCACTAGGGAAGAGACCCCAGTTCCCTTGAAAGCATTTGTTAGCTGTTTGTGCTTCCTTTTTAAAGGACTCTCAGTACAGCCCCCCTAGGCAGTTTGTTATTTGTGTTGTTTGCTTTCTTTAGATTTAATTTTTTCTTTGTTTATTCTTCTCTTCTATAACACACAGATAAGGAAAAGGCTTTTGTTTCCATTTAACAGGCTGCTTGCTGATTCTCTTACTGGTCTCCTTTGCAGAAAAGAACTGTTTTGACCTCATGAAATCCCACATGTCCATTGTTTACATTATTTCCCCAGTCACTAAGATCATATATAGAAATTCCTTTACTTATCTTTAACTGTATTCCCAACTGTAGTAGGAGGAGGGGGCCGCATCCTGCTGCCCAGCTAGCTTAACCCCCAAAATAACCACACAGAAATTGTATTAATTAAATTA
>LOEQ01016266.1:0-13601 GCA_001685075.1 Bramus lutescens | reverse complement strand
GAGGAGGAGGAGGAAAAGAAGAAAGAAGAGACAGGGAAACATGAGGGGTCAGCCAGACATGGAGGTAGTAGGAAAGTAGGACATACAAAAATGAATGGTTTTGCCCCAAGGCAAAATGTAGATGCCTAGAAACAGGTTAAACTAAGTTAAGGGAGCTAGTGGAATAAACTTAAGTTAAAGCTAAGCATTCATAGCTGTTAGTCTCTGTGTCTTTATCTGGGAGCTTATTGGTGGCCAACTACCAGTGCCTCTGTCTGTGTAAATGTGTATGCTTATAAGCCTATCTGTGTACATGCACTCCTGTGCATACATCTGTATATGTAAATGTATATGTATATAAGCATATCTGTGTACATACAATCCTGCGCGTTTAAGTGATTATAGTTTCCTTCATAAGATGTGTGTCTTTTCCAGTATTTCTACACATTTTCTTTTATTGTGCAATTTCTATTTAAAATATGATTATTAAATGAGTGCATGACTATACTCAATGTAAGGATATTGAACAAAATGAAAAAAAGCATGGCGATGTTAACAATTGCAAATTGATTATACATTTAATTTTGAATTCAGCTCAATAAAATATAATTCTTATCTTTCAAAAGAGATGTGCATAGATGATGAACACAGAACAATTCCAAATTGTTTGGAAACCTTGGTACCACACAGATCAGAAGCCCTCTATTTCTTCATCCTCGGGCAGTGTCTCCAGGGACTTGCAGGGATGCCTATTTACATCCTTGGTGTGACCTTCCTTTATGACCACTCGGCCACACACTCAGCTGGCATCTATTTAGGCAAGTTTGGAATTTTCTAATATGTGTGAACCATTTTGACTATCTGTTTGGTTTCTGTGTGTTTTAACTGATGCCAAAGTACTGTTGGTACTGTGATGACATTGCAGTAACTACTGAAGACTAGTTGGCTTAACTTCATAATCACGTTGATCTACCTAATTCTGAAATTTGCAACATTGAACAAACAATCTAATGTCACTGATTATATTTAGAGAAATAGAAATAGATGTGAATGAATCTCTTTTTCTGTGAGGGAGAGTGAGAAAGGGAAAGAAAAAGTTGGCTGAATGCAATGTCATCTCTTCCACATACATGTTAAACTAAGTCTTACATTAAGCACACATTTGATATTCCAAAATAATCTATCCATTTTTTTACTGTAATAAAGTCTGGTCCTGTTAGACACAATGAAGATATACTTTCACAGTGATATGTAAAAATCATTTCCAAAAATCTAAAATTATTTTTGCACTCACTTTGAAGACATATAAAGAGTAAATAGTATGGAGTATGCCTGCCACCTCCAGCTACAGGGGAACTGAGGCTTGAGAATTATGAGTTCAAAGCCCATCTAGACTGTATAGCAAGTACCAGGCCAGTCACATTTGTATAACAAGACTATGTTATACTAACGACAGTAGCAGCAAGAATCAAACAATAACTTGCACTGAAAAAAATAGAATTTACACAAAGGCTAAATAAATCTCCAGTAGACTATAACAAAGAATATACCTATTTATATATACCTTTGCAAGAAATTCTTGTACCTTATTAGCATTGGTCAAGACTGAAAATACCCATTTTAGTTCTGATAAGCAAAAAAGACACATATCAGTACAATATATAGAGAGGCTTACTATATTGCCACCTCCTGCTACTCTGGAATCTTAGGTGAATAATGCAAAGGTAATTAGGAAAATACATTTCTTACTTTAGTGACATATTAAAGGAAATATACTTTATTACATTCATATCAAATATAAATATTTATATAAATAAGATACAGCTAAGTTCATAATTAAATTATTGACTATCTAATACTTGATTAGATAAGAAGTTGTGCTATCCAGTTGGACTTTCAAACTGTACTCTATATGACTCTCTGACATTGTCCTAGGAATGATAAACATTCACAATCAACCACTGAGTAAAGCAGATGACTGTTTTGATAAGAATAGGTGTCATGCAAGCAAAGTTAAGTTCCAAGAGTGCAAAGTGACTGTTCCCAAATAAGCAGTGATTGTGGCACAGGATTAGCACCTTCTTTAAGACTAGTACCAACTCTGACAAAAATTTCCAACCAGCTTCCTACCCTACTAATGTGGGATTTGTTAGAATCAACTCCAGAAATTATTTACAATTTTTTCTCTCTCTCTCTCTTTCATCTCCCCCATCTCTTTCTTCCCCTCTTTTCCTCTGTCCCCTCTCTTAAGTAGTAGAGAATAGAATGAAAAACTTTCAGATACCACACATAGTTCAGTTGTTTTTTGTTTTTTAATCACCAAGTTAAGATGTGAAACTGTTTGGTGTTGTGTTCATTTTCAAGGTATTAGTGAAGCGGTACAAATACTGGGATACGGTCTGGGTTTCATAGTGGGATCACCAAATATTAAACCTCCAAAGAATCAAGCTTTGAACAGATTGTAAGTCAGACTATTTACGTTTCTGTTTTGTGTATATTCTATAGAATACTTGAATAGATACCATGGCTCATAAATAATATATATTTAATTAGTAATATCGTTATCAAAATGCATAAGTTGAGTGTGGTGTATACATATATGTAAACATAAATACATTTATAGTGTGCATTTAAATTTTTTTTGAAATATAACTAAAACCATTACTTAAAAGATCAATAACTTTTTATTTTGTTGATAAAAGCATACAATATTCATTCAATACAGTACCATAGTTATAATTATTTGCATGATATATAGAAGTTTCCACCTTGCTTAGAGTTTTTAACATAATATTATAATGATATTCTTCCTCCATGTCATATTTCTCTCAGATCCTCTCTACCTCCCTAGCCACCTAATACTGTGATCTCTCTCTTTCTCTGTCTGTCTCTCTCTTTCTTGTGCATTTAACAAAACAAAAACAAAATATGAAAAAGAAACAACACCCACAAAAATGAAAATCAAAAAAGAAAACAAGCAAAAGACCAGTAAGACAAAGAATGATAAAGCAAAACAAGATGAAAAAAATAGTTTGCAAAAGACCCACTGAGTTCATTGAGACCAGCTCTGGTATATTGCTGTTATACACAATGATACTCTACTGTACAAAACTTATTGTCCCTTCACAAATGGGCATCTATTGAAAATAGTTTCATGGTTAGGACTGGGATCCATATCTTTTTCCCCATCTCAGTGATTGGAACCCCATCTTGGACTAGTGCAGATCTTCTGTGTGTTACTACGGTCTCTGAGTTCATATGTGAGTCAGTCTTATCATGTCTGGAAGTTGCTACTCTGGAGTCATTTGTCACTTCTGGATTTTACAATCTTTTCACCTCTTCCATCCAGAGCCCCGAGACTTGAGGGGAAGGGTTTGATGACATCCCACTTAGGACTGAGTGCTCCAATATGTCTCACTCCACATTATCTAGTTGTGTCTTTTTGTTAATTACCTTCTACTGCAAGAAAAAGCTTCTCTGATGTGGGTTGAACAAGGCACCATTATACATGTATAGGAGAATACTAGTTATTTGATTGCTGTAGTTCTTTAGCAAAATAATAGTATTAGGTTTTCCCCTAGGGCCATGACTTATCTTGTCTCAGGTTCTTGGCCACTTTAGCAGTATCAGATATGGGTTTCATCTTGTGGAGTAGACCTTAAATCCAATCAAAAAGTTCTTGCCTACTGCCAGAACATTTGTGACACTATTGCACTGATACCACTTGAAGGAAGGGCACTGTTGAAGGTCATAAGCTTTATAGATTGGTGATATTGATGATTACATTTTTCTTTGGTAACTTGCAGAGTGCCTTCCAGTACCATGAACACTAGTCAGTAGGGATAAAGTCTCTAGTTAGGCACTAGTTCAACTTCTCTTTGTTTGATGATTTAAGTGTTGTATTAAACAATTTAGCTTGACTCACCAAGTTGTAGAGAGCAACTGATAGCCTTGGTAACAGCTAGTGGTAGATGGGGGTTTCATAGCATGCCTTTGATAAATGGAAAAGCAAGATTTACCTTATTCCTGGGACTTGACATCATAAAATAGCTAGTTGGCGCATTGTCTCCCCCATTTTGTGATTCCGGTTGGATTCCCTTCGTATATGTAGATACTTTTACTGTGCCATGTTTCCATATGGGATTTCAAATAGACTTTTGTGTTAGTCATTCCTCCCTAAAGTCCCTCCTTTATCCTTCTCCCTCATCCTCTTCCTTAATTAACCCTCTTCCTTAACCTATGAATTTCTTTCTTATATCTCCATAAAATTAAGTTGAATTTCCCCTTCCTTTGGATATTTTTTCTTCCTCTTGGTCCCTTAGTAGGTACTTCTGGTGTTATTTATATTGTGCACAGATATTAAAGGTTTGAGAGCTAACATCCATGTATAAGAGAAAATATATAGTACTTATCTTTTTGTGTCTGGGTTACCTGACTAAGGATGACTTTCTTCTGGTTCAAGAAATCTACCTGCAACATTGACAATTTCATTTTTAAGAAATGAATTATATTCTGTTTTTTTAAATACCACATTTTTATTGTTTGTTCTTTAGTCGATGGACATCTTGGCTATTTCCAGTTTCTAGCTACTGTGAATACAGCAGCAATGAACATGGATGAGCAAGTGTCACCATAGAATTTAGGGGGTATATACCCAAGAGTGGCGTAATTGAATTTTGAGGTAGACTGACTCCCAGATTCCTGAGGAAAGCTTGACATTGATTTCCATAATGGCTGCACTGGTGTGCACTGTAATCAGCATCCACTTTCATTTATTTTGTTGATCTTGACAGCCTGACAGGTGTGAGACAAAAAAATCTCAAAGTAGTTCTAATTGGCATTTTCTTGATAGATAAAGTTGTTGAGCATTTCTTTACGTATTTCTCAACCATTTGTGTTTTGCCCATTGAGACACTGATAGTTTTATACTTCATTTTTAAATTGGGTTATGTTTAGTGTTCTAATTCTTTATATAGTGAGATATTAATATTCTATCAAACATGTAACTAGCAAAAATTTTTACACGTTCTTTTGGCTGTTGTTTGGCTTGAATGATTGTATATCCTTTGCCATTTAGAAACTTTTTAGCTTCATGAAGTCTCATTTATTAATTGTTGGTTTTGGTGGCTATTAGAGTCCTGTTCAGAAAGTTCTTTCTTGTGTTAATGAGCTCAAGCTTATTCTCCTTTCTCTCTCTCCTCTGGCAGATTCAGCTTATCTGGTTTAGATTAAGGCCCTTTATTGACTTGAAGTTGTGTTTTATGTAGTGTGACAGATAGGGATCTATTTGCATTCTTCTACATGAAACTATAAGTTCGCACTACTGTTTTTGGAAATACTATTCTTTCTGCAGTTTGTATCTTTTGGTTTTGAAATAGAAAGCTCTATGTCTTTATATGTGTAGTTCTTCACTTTGATTCCATGTATCAATGTGCTGTTTTTAATGCTAATACCATAGTGTTTTTAATACTATAGCTCTGTATTACAAGTCACAATTAGAAATCATGATACCTTTAGCAATACTTTCATTATTTAGGATTGCTTTTGCGCACGCGCACAGACACGTGTGTGTGTGTGTGTGTGTGTGTTTTCATAAGAAGTTGAAGGTTTTACTCAATTGTTGTCACAAATTGTGTTGGAATTTTGATGCAGCTTTTGTTGAATCTGCAGTTTGTTTTTGGTAGGATGGCCATTTCCCCTGTATTAACCCTTATGATCCTTGAGCATGGGAGATCACACCTTCCGATCTATTTTAGCATCTTGAAGTTTTTCTTACACAAGTTGTTCACTCACTTGGTTAGAATGATCTCAAGATATTTTTGAGACTATTTGTAAAAGGTGTGGTTTCCATAATTCTTCTCAGTCTTTTCTTTGCATATAAGAAGAATACTGATTTTTGTTTGTCAAATATTTTTATCTTGCTACTTTGCTAAAAGTGTTCATTATCAGTAGAAGTTTCCTGTCAGGATCTATATGGTATTTTAGCCATAAAAACATTTAATCTGCTAATACGGATAATTTGACTTCTTCCTTTCCTGTTTGTGCTACCTTGAATGCCTTTTGTCGTCTTAATACTTTAGCTAAGACTTACTGTACTATAATGAGTAGGTATAAAGGGTTCTTTGTTTACATACCAAATTTTAGTGGAAATGCTTTGAGTTTTTCTCCATTTATGTTGATGATGGCTGTAAGGCTTGAAGTAAATTGCTTTTGTTATGTTGAGGTGTGTTCCTCATATCCCAAATCCCTCTAGGAATTTTATCATAAAGTAATGTTGCATTTTGTCAAGGGCAGCTTCTGTATCTAGTGAGATGATGATATGATTTTTGTCTTTCATTCTCTTTATGCGGTAGTCCATGTTCATTGGTTCATTTACATTGAACCATACCTGCATCTCTAGGATGAAGCCTACTTGATCATGGTGAATAATCTTTCTCTGCGCTCTTGTATTTGGTTTACACGTCTTTTATTAAGAAATTTTGCATTTATGTAACCCTTGTAGTGTTGAAAATCTACATTCCGTTAACAATAGAATCTTGGCAAATGTGAATCTAAGGACTGTTTAGCTTTCAAATTGTAAAACTGACTACAAACGCAGATAAAACAAGCGTCTTGATCAGAATTTCTGAAAAGCTAACAACAACAAAAAAATCAGCAGAACACCCATAGCAGTCTTCCCTTCCCGTTTGCTCCCATATCCTATGCATGCCACTGATCTTTGTCTTCTAATCTACCAGGACCCACTCTTTGTTTTGTCCCAACCTCCACAGTAGTAGGCACTCCCTGCCAACCCAAAGACCACTCCTCTCAGAAAAACAAGGAGGCTGAAAGTGGTCCCACTATCTATTCCTGATCCAGAGGTGCTATCACTCCAATTTTTTCCCTAGCTCTGTACCTGAAAAACTGCTGAAGCCTCCTCTCTGACCCCATCTCCAGTGGATCACAATGACCAAGCTTTTTTTCTCCCAATTCATGCCAGCATCTCAGAATCCAACAAGAATGTGCATTCCTTAAGAACACACTAGCTGATCAAGACAGGAAATCAGTCAATACACCACCATCACACTCTTCAGAAATCCAGAAAGGAAACAGAAAGTAAGAAACAAATACCAACCCAACAAAGAGAAACCCAGAAATTGGCACCTAGAATGATAATCCTGCCAAACTAAGACACTAAGAAGCCAGCAGAAAAACACAATAAAAGTCAGGGCACTATGTTTCCTCTAGAGTTCAGCTAGTCTCTGAATACTCCACCATGCTGAAGCACAGGGAAAAGACCTTAAAAGCAACTGTATTACCACGAGAGTCTTAAAGAGGAAATGAATAAATATTTTAAAGAAATCCAGGAACACACACATACATTGCAGGAAATGAAATTGGAGGAAGACATCTTAAGATCAACTATTTGAATATGATTGAGGTCCTTCAAGAGGAAATGAATAAATACCTAAAAGAAATCCAAGAAAGCAGTGTAAAGAAATGAATAAAACTGTTCAAGTCCTGAAATGGAAAAAGAACCAATAAAGAAAACCCAAACTGAGGTAGTTCTGGAAATGAATATTTTAGGAATTAAAACAGGAACTATAAGAGGTAAGCATCACCAAAAGAACACAAGACATGGAAGTAGGAATCTCAAGAACTGAAAGTATGGTAGAAGAAATGGATACGTCAGTCAAAGAAAATGGTAAATCAAAAAAACCTTCTGACACAAATCATCCAGGAAATCTGGCATACTATGAAGAGACCAAACCAGAATACAATAATAGAAGAATATTAGCTCAAAAGCCCAGAAAATATTTTTAAATAAAATCATAGAAGAAAATTTTCTAACCTAAAAAAAGAGATAAGGTGCCTATTAAGGTACAAGAAACTTACAGAACATCAATTAGATTGGACCAGAAAAGAAAGTGTCCCATCATACAATAATCAAAATATTCAACATACTGAACAGAAATGCTTTTCAGACAACTACTCCTTTCAGCTCTATTGCCTGCACACCAAGATACAGACTGCACCATATTTACAAGCATACTGTGGTAATGCTCCCTGTTGTATGAAGTTGTGAAGGTGATGCCTAGATTGCCTTGGAGACCTCAAGATGCTAGAGAGGCCAGAGTACTGGGATGTCTACTGAAGAAAGCTGCCAACAGGGAGTGGTCCCAAGAAGATTTAGTATATTGCAGTTAACAGAGCTGGAAGGAATTGGAGATCTGAAGAGTATTTTGGCACCAGACATGGAGATGCAGAGTTTGGAGTTTGCCCAGATGGTTTCCAGTCTAGTTTTGGTCCAGTATTTCCTCACTATGCTCCCTTCCCTACATTTTGGAATGATAATGTATAATTTGTGTCATTATGTCTTAGAAGCATGTGATTTTTTTTAATTTGATTTATAGGAGATTACAGTTGAGAGATTATATGAATCTCAGAAGAGACTTTGAACTTTAGAGTTTTAAATCAGTTTGATACTGTTATACATTATGGGGACTTTTGAAGTTAGACTGAATGCACTTTTGTATTATTATATTATTATAAGCTTTTGGGGATCAGGAAGTGCAATGTGGATTTTTTGAAAGAAAATGGCTCCCTGAAAAGGGTGGCACTATTAGGACGTGTGAGCTTGTTGAAGTAGGTGTGGCCTTGTTGGGGGAAGTGTGTCACTGCCCGCACAGCAACATGTAGCAGTTCCCTCTCCAGCACTATGTCTGCCTGCAACCTGCAATGCTTTCTGCTATTATGATAATGAACTAAGCCTCTGAAAGTGTATGCTCCTATCTCAAGTAAGTGTTTTCCTTTTTAAGATTTGCCGTGGTCATGGTGTCTCTTTGCGGCGATAGAAGCCCCAACTGAGACAGTCCATTTTCACACTATTAATTCTTATAAATCATGTACATGAATGTCAATCAAACTATTACTACTTCCTTTTATTTTTACCTTCTTGAGTGTTGTGTACTTCACCATAGTTTCTTTTACCTTCATTAACTTTTCCCTAGGTGCTTTATGTTTTGGTGTAACTGTGAATATGCTTATTTTCCTTATTTCTCTCTGTATGCTTCTTTTTGGTTCTAGAAAAGTAGAGAGAAAGGTGTTGGGTCCTTTGAAAATTAACTTATGGATGATCGTTAGCCACTGTGTGGGTACTTGAAGCCAAATCATATTCATTGCAATGATATTCAGTGCTTCCAATTTCTGTCTATGTTATCTTTGTAGTTCCTGGCTAAGATTTTCCATGGGTGTGAAGCTGAAAAGATTAGTAATAGTGTATTCACTGATTTCTGTAGATCTTATCCCTAAATGTTTGGAAAAAACAGACAAACAAAAACCTTGAATAAACATTGAAAATTATTTTAGTTGGTCTCAGCATTAATTAAAGACTAGGGATGTTGATACCTCATGCTTACTCTGTGAAAGAGAAATTTAGCAAATCCCAGCACAGGGTCTTTCATATTCTGTCTCTGAGATTAGCAAAAGATCACAGAAGTATTAAATAAACTTAACACAAGGGACCTGAAGGAAGGGGTTTCAGATGTCGTGACTCTAAGGGTCAGGTGCCATGTACAAGAGAAGCTGCCCCAGAGGTTCAGGTGTAAGGTTTAAAGTAGCAGGATAAAGAGGGAAGACTTGGTTTTCCAGGGGCACAGTTGTTAATGGAGATCATTTTGAATCGGTACAAACAGGAACTTCTGCCACCCGAGGAGTGTCACTGAAAAGGAAAGTGGGAAAGTCAGGCACTGAGAAGATCGAAAAGCAAACCACACAACTGACTATTAGCCACTGACACTTGCAAACAAAAGCCAAAAATTAATAGTCGGAAATTAGAAAGGAATGCAAATTAACGGAAAATTCTCTCTCTTACCACTAATTATGATTTAAATTTTAAATGTCCCTAATTTAAACTTTCCAATTTTTCTTTATTCAAGGATGACTCTCACGTCTCTATGGCAGCAGATAAATTGGTGGGCTCTTTTCATTAGTGCCACTCTGCTTGCATGGGTCACCTTTTTCCCATTACTATGTTTTCCATAGAATTTACCTGGTGAGTAATAAAAACATAATTACTTAGTTAGAGTAATTCATGCCCTCAGCTCCCATTCTCAAAGCATAGATAAATTACATTTCTTTATAAATATGAATCTCCTACAGGTATTACTCTGTGATAAATAGTATCATAGTGTTGTAGTTCTTGTTTTTTTCCAAATCAAGTAATATGACATCCAAATATTATATTCATACACTACAAATTCACTAGTGTATATTTGTGTCACTCTTTATTTCCTTTTAATAATAGTTTTTTTGTTTAAAGTGCATAACTGTCTCTTAAAAGTG
Organism: Bramus lutescens; assembly: GCA_001685075.1. Classification (NCBI taxonomy): domain Eukaryota; kingdom Metazoa; phylum Chordata; class Mammalia; order Rodentia; family Cricetidae; genus Bramus; species Bramus lutescens. The sequence goes on along the minus strand of LOEQ01016266.1, from coordinate 3,299 downwards.
AACTACACCAACTCTACTTACCTAGTGTTTTAGTCAGGATTCTCTAAAGTAACAGAGTTTATAGAATGCATCTCCCTCTCCATAGAGAAAGGGGGTTCATTAGAATGACTTACAGTCTGTAAACAGAAGGTCCAAGAATCCTGTAGTTTTTCCACCAAGAAGGATGGGATGTCTTAGCGGGTCTTCACTATACATTGAAATCCTGAAGAAGTAGGTTTGAATGCAGTGAAGGAATGGACTTCTTAGTGACAGTAAGAACATACATACAGGCAAAGAGCAAAAGGGAAGTCTGAGCTTTTAGTTAAAAAAAAATAGGAATGGAAAATACAATATTCCTAGACATTTGGCATGCAGTTGGAAAAAAAGGAAAGCTCATCATTCTCAGAACACATGCCCAAACTCGGAGTCACTTCTTTACAAAATGCAAATGACAATAAACATTTGAAAAATGTTCAACATATTTTTCCATTGGGGAAATGCAAATTAAGCCTGCATTGAAATTCTGCCTTGACTCGGTTAGAATAGCTGTCATCAGGAGAATAAAGGCAAGTGAGGATTGGGGGTAGGAAAAACCATTACTCCCCACTGGCAGAAATATGAAGTTGTACAGGTACTCTGAAGGTTCCTCGAAAGAAAAATAACCTGAAATAAGGGGCTGATGAGATGTCTTAGCAGTTAGGAATGCATACCATTCTTGTAGAGGACCTGAATTTGGTCACAACTGCCTGTACCTCTGGGCTTTAAAAGCAATTGCTTTTGTGCATACACACACGTACACACAGACACATGCCTCCCCCCACATACATCTACACGTAACTAAAACTCTTTTTCAAAAGTTTAAATAAATCTACCGTATGACCTAGTCATACCACTCTTTGTTATGTTTACATGAAGGACGCCATCGCAGAAATGGCTCTGCCTCTTTACTCATTGCATCACTATTTTACAATAGCTAGAAAATCAAACCAATCTAGGTGTTCATAAACAGTATAATGCGCGAAAAAAATATAGTACCTGTATGTTGGGAGCACAAAGGTTCTTACATCCGCAGATCTCCAGAGAAACTAAGAATGTTAAGCACACAGGATTGCCCTATCAAAGGAAAGGACATATAATTCATTCTTGCATCCAGAAAGTTGGGGATTGGAGGTTATTAACATCCTAGTGATCTGTGTTATCTGTTTGGCCAGGCCACTCCACCAGGATGGCTAGTAAGCTAAATGACCCTTACATTACCTGTATAGTCAGGCAATCTCTCAAACTCATACAACCAAGGCTTGAGATACCTAATAGTCCAAATGACCTTTATATGTAAGATGTGAAGGGAGAAAAGGGGCTGTATAAGAAGAAAAGATGAAGCTAGGAGAGGATAATGACTAAGAACATTTCAAGACAGAAAAAGTGTAATGATATGTGTACAGGAATGAAAATGTTATAGTTATATTTATTACTACTATTAAATTATTACTATGTATTATTACAAAAAGTTCCTGCTTGTTAGTGCTCTTTATTACCACAAAATATGCTGTGATATACAAAGGTGTTTTTTTTTTGAGGGGGTGTTTTAGGGCTAGGTCATCAAATCTTAATAATTTATTGAATGTGACTCTTGAATTCTACATTAAATAAGGAATCAGTTAATTCATCTATAGGAAACACCCTTTCAGCAGTTAAGAGAAATACATAGTGATCAACTGCAGAGTTGGGCCGTGCAGATGTGAGAAATTTTCATTATCCTTTGCAAAGAACTACTGTAGATTAATTTGCATTTTAAATTATACATTGGTTTTAATCTGTTTTAAAATAACTCACTTGCCTTTCCATGACAAACTGGGACTATTATATGTCTTCTTACTTGCTTCAACATAAGATTGCTTCACTTGTGACCTATAGGTGCAAATAAGACTTCGAAAAGAAAAAGAACCTTCCACCTTTGACAAGAACCTTAAATATAAGAAGTTTGGACCTCGTTTGAAGGATTTGCTTCATGCTCTTCAGGTAAAGTAAAATACTTCTGTTAATAAGCCAGTTAAGTTGGCCTGTTTAATTTTCATATAGAGTTAAGAAAATGGCAAAGTGTTTAATAAATTTCTATGAAAGTTTTGGAGTCTCTTAATTAAACTGCTCATTTCTCTTGTGATGGAAAGAAAGAACCTTTTATTATTTAGCATTACTAGAAATCTGCCTGTTGCCAGAGAATGCTGGTGCCCAACTGTGATTTTGATTTATTTTTCATTATTTTTAAAATATTTTTTGTGTTTATATTTTCTGGAGAGGTAGATATGATATCTAACAAGATAACATAAATTTGAAGAAGTTTTGTCGATACATATTCCTTCCCAACACACAAAAATCACAATATTGAGCACAAAATCTTTTCTTTTTATAGATACCATGGTAGCAGACACCAGGGTGAAAAGAAAGCCCTTTCCAATAATCTAGTCCTACTTTGAATGTTTATTCTTCTACTTAAAACTTACTTTCTTGAATATAAATTGCACAGCTGTAATTGTCACATATAGTTCTTATTTATTTTTAGTGATTTTTTTCACTCTGGCTATAACTGCAAATGTCTTCAAAATGCCATCATCTGATCTTTCCTATCTTACTTTACAGTTGTATCACTATCTTCCAATTATCAGTTATTTTTTCTTTGGTGGAGATATTGTTTCATTCCTCATTGACCTACTAAAAACAACCTATTCCTTTTTTAAAATATTTTTATTTTGAAATTAAAATATGATAAGACTTCCTCTTTCTCCTTTCTTCTTCCCCTGTCATGTACTCCCCTGTTCCTGCTCTCTCTTAACTATAAAAAAAGAACTACAGACAATTAAGAAACATTGAGAACAAGAGAAATAGCTTTCACTAGGGAAGAGACCCCAGTTCCCTTGAAAGCATTTGTTAGCTGTTTGTGCTTCCTTTTTAAAGGACTCTCAGTACAGCCCCCCTAGGCAGTTTGTTATTTGTGTTGTTTGCTTTCTTTAGATTTAATTTTTTCTTTGTTTATTCTTCTCTTCTATAACACACAGATAAGGAAAAGGCTTTTGTTTCCATTTAACAGGCTGCTTGCTGATTCTCTTACTGGTCTCCTTTGCAGAAAAGAACTGTTTTGACCTCATGAAATCCCACATGTCCATTGTTTACATTATTTCCCCAGTCACTAAGATCATATATAGAAATTCCTTTACTTATCTTTAACTGTATTCCCAACTGTAGTAGGAGGAGGGGGCCGCATCCTGCTGCCCAGCTAGCTTAACCCCCAAAATAACCACACAGAAATTGTATTAATTAAATTA
>LOEQ01016265.1:2446-12767 GCA_001685075.1 Bramus lutescens | reverse complement strand
CACAGACAGAATATTGTATACATAATAAGTAAATAAATAAATATTTTTTAAAAATCTAAGAAAATAACTGGCAGTGGACACTTGCAGACAGACAATTTTCCATCCTAAAGACTGTTTTTTTTTTAGGTGCTAGGGACTGAAGCAAAGGTCTCAGGCACCCAGGCAATGGGCTGGTACCCTACTCTCCTGCTCCTCTGCTTTCATATCTGTTTTCTTAAGAGTTATTCATTTTATGTGATTTGCCTGTCAGAAAGAGGGTGTTGGACCTCTTGGAGCTGGAGTTACAGATGGTTGTGAGTTTCCATGGGTCACCAGAACCTGCACTCAGGTCTTTTGCAAGGGCAGTCAGCACTTTATTTATTTATTTATTTATTTAATTTATTTTATTTATTTATTTTTGAGACAGAGTTTTACAGTATAGCCCTGGCTGTCCATGAACTCACAGAGATCTGCCTGCCTCTGTCTCCCGAGTGCTGGGATCAAAGGCATGCACCATCACCACCTAGCACAGCCAGTGCTCTTAACCACTGAGTTCTCTCTAGCTCCCTCTGTATCCTCTTTTGCTGGGTTAGGAGTGGAACCCGGGGCCTCTGACACATTAGGTGAGTGCTCTGCCACTGGACTGTATCAGTCTCAATCCTGTGCTTCACTTCCTGTGGGAACTAAAGTTGAGACTCTATTATGTTCTCAAAACTGTTTACCAGGCATAGAGTTTACAATTTGTTTGTATCCAGTGACTATTATAAAAGTAAATGCTATTAAAAAAAATAAAAAGAGGAATTCCTGAATTCAGACCAATAAAAAAATAAGTAGCAATGAAAAATAAAAACAGGAAGGTTGGAATTTGGAAACAGTATCATTTTGTAATCATGAAAGTAAAGTTTAGATCAGATAAGAATTATCAATGCTAATTCTAGACAGAAATTTTGACAAGGATATTTACATGGTTTTTCTGTTGTAGTTTTGAAACAGTTTTCAGATTGTAACCCAGGCTACCCTAGAACTCATTATGTAGCATAGGCTGGCCTCAAACTCAGAGCAACCCTTCTGCATGTTTTCCAAGTGCTGTTTTACCAGGCATGTGCCATCATAGCTGGCTAATACCTTATTTTTTAAATAAGCTCTCCAAAGATATTGGAATATGCCACCTGACATTACTTAGTTTAAAATTACTATTTATTCTCTGCTTCCTTATATCTCTTTCTCTCTCTCTTAAACTTTATTTATTTTATGTGTATTGGTTTCTTGCCTGCGTATGTATCTGTGCATTACATGTGTGAATTACAGGCAGCTGTGAGCTGCCGAGAATTGAGCCCAGGTCCTCTAGAAGAGCACTCAGTGCTCTTAACCACTGAGCCATTTCTCCAGCCTTTTTCCTTATATTTCTTGATAACATCATATTGTATTTAAAACAATTAACTTTATATTTGTAGAATGTCTGACTTAAAGTTGTCATTAAAACAAATTTTTGCTGTGATAAAGATGCAATGTAATATAATATGTGGATGCTATGCCATTTTAAGATACAAATTAAAAAAATCAAGTATTTACTGCTGTTTACCTTTCATCATATGTTAGGAATTTGACATTCTACACAACAGAATGGCAGATTCAAATTACAGTAAATTCAAAGGGGTTGGAGGATCACTGGCACCAAAGGAAGAATCGCAGGGTCTGCCACAAGCAGTGAGCATCTCCTTTGGCACGTTTCTCCCACTACCAATTCTTTTCCCTACAGTAGCAGCTGGTTCTTAGGGAATGGATGCACAGGCTCCTAACAGCAAAAGGCAGCTGTCAAACTAATGTGAACTGAAATTCAAGAATGACCTATGCATCTCCAAAGCAACAGAAAATTAATCTCCAGTTAAAACAAATGTTTTAAACAACGAAGATGGTTTGAAATGACTGACCACAGTGACAAAACGGCTTTATTTTAGGAGTTAAACCCTCAACAGTGGTAACTCAGCAAACACAAAACATAAGACAGAGGAATCAGGATTCAATATTGAATCATTCTGTCACACTTCTGGATTATGATTTTAGAAGTTTATTTTTCAGTAGTTGCTCTTCGCTGATTGGCTGCCTATGAGTCATACTTGAGGCTGGTGACCTTTGCACCAATCTCTTCAAAGCCTTTCAGGCTGTGGATATGAAAGCAGATGGTACTTTTCCTGGAGAGCCTGAGCAGATCTATATGCATGCAGTTCAGGTAGAGATGACATCACCCCTCACAATAGCATTACCTCATCCTCTAAGCAAAGGAATGAGTCACTCCCATAGTCAGCTCTAAACCTCTTGATAGAAAAAAATGTAGGTTGCGGTGCCGGCTGATGCACAAGCACAGTCCACCCATCTGTCACCGTGAGCAGCTATCTGTTCCGATCTGCCGCTCTGCAGATCAAGCTAATTATGGAACCTGTGTTTCCCTTTGGTCATTTAAAAATGTATAACTTCTTGCTCTTTTGTATTTATTTCCTCTGTTTGTTTTCCCCTGTTCATAATTTTAAAACAAAAGATCTGTCACTTTGGCTAGCTTTCTCAGAAAAGATCTAGAGCCTTTTTCTATGCAATTACCAAGAATTAACAGCTGAGCAAAGTAATCTGACTTTTGTTACTGAACATAAAGGTAAGCGCACACAGGTACACATGTAGGCAGAACTGCTGTCTAAAAGACTACGGTGGAGATACTCTGATTATCCCTGGGAAAAGGAACCTCGGTTGAAGAAGAGAAAAAAAAACCAAAACATTAAAATGAACACCAGAAAAAAAAATCCAGCTGCCTGGGACTGTTTCTTACTTAGTTCTTCCTTGCTTTCTATGTGGCCAAGTATTCAATGAGAACTTACTGTGAAAAATTTCAAACATGAAATGCGTCAAGGCCAATACAACAACCCACATGCATTGGTTTCCAGTAATTACTGGTACTTTGCCAGGAGGTTCATAAAAGCATCATGATTCACATTTCCCAGACTGTCCCAAAGATAAACTTTACCATGAGGAATCGCACATTTCTACATCCTACCTGATTCCCCACACTCCAGGAAGAGCCTCTTTCATTTCTCTTTAAAAATTATTTTCCATTTTACTCTACATATATGGGCATTTTACCTGAACACGTGTCTGTGTACCACACGTGTGCTTGGTGGCTGATGATGTCAGAAGAGGGCATCGGAACCCCTGGTCCTGGAGTGACAGACAGTTGTGTGGCACCAGGTGAGTGCTGGGGACTGAACCTGGGCCCTCTGCAAGAGCAGCTCCCGAGCCCTCTTTCTAGTCCCATCGCTCCCTTTTTCCAGAAAGCATTCCATGTACTTTAGAAGGTCCCACAGTCAGAACTTCCCACATTCTTTAGCTTCTTCTTTTAACCTATGCACTTCCTGGAACATGTATTTCATAACTGGTGTTATTTCCTATAATGTTAGGAGTCTGTGAACTGTGCAAGCTGAGTCTTGCCCAATCAGTTTCATTAAGAAAAGTCTTATCATAACCCAGTTATACATTCTTTCATTTGCATATCATCCGTGGTCACTCCTGAGCTCCACCTGCATTCACTACCCTTACACTAATCATCATAACAGCAACAGAGGCCATTTGTTCCCCCATGCCTAAGGTATTTATCATCTGGACCTTCACATAAAAAGTGCAGTGACTCCTGGGTTATGCAACGCTATAGGGTGAACAGCATTTGCCTGCTTCACTTTTAGTAAAGTTGTTACCAACCAGTGAGTTCTAGGGAGTCAGCTAACTCTCCCCACTTAAAAACGTCCCAACAGTTTTTTTTGTTCTAGTACTGGTTGATGATTCTATTATTCATCTAAACAAAATAAAATAGTGATTTCTAATTCTATCGCTTATTCTGTACTTATCAGCTATTTTTTTTTATAATGAATTTCCACTCATCCTGTTTTGGAAGCCAGATGTATATACACAGCTAATTGTCAGTAAGTGATTGAGACATTAACCATCACCAAATCTCCAAAGTAGTATCCAGTAGTAATTCATGCACAGCGTGACTAAAAATTGAAAATGGCTCCTGGGACTTACTGGTGCCAGTCTTCTCTGTAACCCAAAAGGAAATACACTGACTGGGGCAGTTACAGAAGTCAGGTTCCAGATGCAGGTTGGTAGAGAAAGAATAAAGAAGGAAAAGGTGAAGAGGAAGTGGGGTAAGGATGAAAACTATCACATGCTGTTTCAACAAGGAGGAACCAACAGAAAGAGCAATGAAAACAGCTGGAAAAGACCATTACCTTGGAGCACCTACCACAGGGAACACACCCCTGCCCACCCCCATCACGACAGGGGCATCTATAGCACTCTATAGTAACAACATAGCCTGGGAACTCATTAATACTGGAAGGAGTAGATTGGTGGACAGCACTCACCCAAAGCACTAAGCTGGACACTCTGCTTACCCAGAGCAGCTGCTTTACTGGTCACACCGCTTGCTTCATCTGAAGCCAAGGCTCACAACAGAATGTTCTGCACCTCACCCAGTCTCACTCCAAGTCCCTCACATCACTACACACTCGCTGGGACACCATGGGTAAAAAACTGACACTTCGATGTTTTACATTCCTTACACTGACTTATTTCAGGTGATTTCTGTAATTACTCCACAACTACTTTATTTATCTAAAAATCAATGTTGGGGGGGAGCATATGTGCCACCATGAATGAGGTCAGAAGACAACCTGCAGGAACCAGGTCTCTTCTTCCACTATGTGGACTCCAGGAATCAAGCTCAGGGTGTCAGGCTTGGTGTCAGGTCTCTTTACCGGCTGAGCCATCCTGCCAGCCCTTCCATAACTATTTTAGAAAGATATACCTCTTCTGGTCCCTAAATTACTGATGAATGTTTCACTTTGGTTATCTAATAAACAGGCTTGCTCGCGTCTCCCCTTCAAATCCTCCACAATCAAAATGGAAAGGATTTTTTTGACACTCTTTTTGCTGTGAGAATTCTAGAGACTCATGACTCAGGGGCTGTCTACAAGAGAGGCATTCGGCAACGATTTTCCAGCTATTTCTAGTTGTGAAATATTTATATTTAAAATATTTAAAGTAGGGGATGAGAATGTAGTTCAATTGGTAGAATGCTTGCCTAGCATGGGTCCCGTCCCCAGGACTGCAGAAAACTGGGTAATCCCACCATTCAGGAAGTAGAGGCAGCAGGATCAGTCAGGTGTTCAAGGCTCTCCTCATCAACACACTGAGTTCAAGGCTAGCCTGGGATACATGAGACCAGTTCAAAAAAATATATAAAATATAAAGTTTAAAAAATATGTATTAGCACCAAGTAGCAGTAGAGAAATTGGAAGGAATGCAGAAAATCTGTAAAACCATAAAACCAGCCTATCTCTGAAATATTGTTATCTCTGCTTATCTCCATCTCAATTTTAAGAAACTGGATTCTAAAAGTCCGGTCTTCAGTTGCTGGTGTTCTTGTTCTCCTCAACACAACCAATGCTCTTGGTTCCCAGGACACTAACACTGCTCTGTGTGCAGCTCCGAGCTCACCCCTGGGAGTACAAGACCTCTACAGTCAAACGCTTCCTTAGTGTCTTGTAAGGAGAGGGGTATTTCTGCTATGGGAACTCAGCAAGCACCCTGCAAGTGAACTACGTATCTCAGTCCTTTCTTCCCTTCCCTTCTGTTCTTCCTTTTAGAGACATGGTTTCACTAGGGTACACAGGCTAGCCTTGATTCCTGGATTTTCTTACTATTGCCTCTGAAAGGCTAGGACCACAGAAATACACCACACACCCAGCTCTATTTCTCTTCTTAATTCACTACTAAATCCCCTTTTGGCCTGTGTGTTCATAAAAGGCCCCTCTTTAAACTTCTCATCATTCAATTTCCACCATTGTCACAAGAGTCCAAATTACCATCCTCATCTAGTGCAACCTCAACTTGCTTCTGAGCTTGGTCTATCTAGTCCTTCCTCTCCAATTAAGTTACTTTCTAACCTAAATTCCTTCAGTGGTTCCCTTAAGCTCCAGATGAAACACAAAGGCCTAACAGTCTACGTCTACACAACTTTGAATACCAAGATCTCGTCAGATCTCAGAAGCTAAGCAGGTCCAGGCCGGTTAGTACTTGGGTACCAGAGGCCTCACATAATTTGCGAGACCTAGCATATCCACCCCACTCATAAACTCATCTCTGTTGCTCTCCCTTACTGTTACTTCAATTCTTTTGGTCTCCTAAGCATGCTACAGCCCTCACCACCATAACCCTCATTCCTCTTTCAGGGCAGTCTTCTCCCTCCCCTCTCTACCCTTCTGCTGAGCAGTTTCTCTTCATCATTTAATTTTGAGAAGCCTTCTCTGAGCACCAGACCTGGTGAGCAGCCATCTTTGCTCTATGTCCTCTTACTGCTCCCTTCTGTCTTTGGCAGTTACTGCACTCAATATACTACTATATTCATATACACAAATATATTCATAACCCTTGGGATATCTGTTTTAAAGGCTACATGATTTTAGAAAGAGGGAAAAGCATAAACAAGAAGACTGAAGTATTTATTTATCTAGAGACAAGTTGTTCTTATGTAGCCCTGGCCTGCCTTGAACTCACAGCAGTTTTCCTGCCTGAGCGACCCCCTGCCCCATGCTGGGATTACAGGTGCAATGTATTTGAAACTGTATGGAATATTGAAAAGAAGAAAGGAACTGCAGGAAGCCTTGGGGCTGCCCTGGCTCCAGAGCAACAGACAAAGCTCTAAGCTTCCTTGAGTTACAGACGGCTGTGATGTTGGTTCTGGGACTCAAACCTAGGTCCTCCAGAAGAGCAGCCCACTGAGCCATCTCTTGGGAACCAAGAAGTTATATTTCTAATATTTCAATTCTTTAAAGATGATGTGTTATGCATAGGACATAAAATAGTAACTTTAAAAATTTTTGACAAAGGGTCTCATGCAGCCTAGGCTGGCCTTGAGCCCGCTATGTGGTCAAAGATGATACTGAACTTTGATCCTCCTGCTTCCATCTTTAGACTGCTGGATCACAGGCCTGTGCCACCACACCTGTTTATGCAGAGGTGGTGACTGAACCCAGGGATTTTTGCACTTTACCAACTGAGCAATATCCTCAACCAAAAGTGGAAACTCTTACTTAACTAAAACGAACCATTGACAACACTGCCACTTTAGCATTTGTGACTTAATAGGAAGAAGCCCCAAGAACGCAGTGGGGGCACACACCTTTAATTCCAGCACTTGGGAGCCAGAGGTAAGCTGATCTCTCAGTTCAAGGCTAGCCTGGTCTACAGGGTGAGTTCCAGGACAGCCAGGGCTGTTACACAGAGAAACCCGTCTCAAAAGATCAATAAATAGGTAGGGAGGTAGACAGATAGATGTACTGTATTATTATTATGTATTATAGAAATTATTATTGTATTATAGAAATACTGTCTTTACTTCCCCTTACAAGCCAAAATCACTATGATGGGGAAATAAAAATAAGATTGCTAAGGAATCCCTGGAGATTGTGCCTCCCAGATGATGGAGAGGCTTCAAGGCTAACGAGAGCTGGCGTTCCAGCAGGAGGGGTTATGAGAACTTCTGGGGCACATCTAGTTATTAGGACACACCCAAAGTTACATGCTCAAAAGAAAATGTAGAAAAGGAGTCCAGGGGAGGGATCGGCAGGGAAAACAACTGCCTGGCAAGCCAGGCAACCAGACTTCAAGCCTGGAACCCATATAAAGGTGAACGGAGAGAACTGACTAGTGACACTAATGCTGTGGCCATGTGACCTACACACACACACACAAAAAAAAAATCAAAAACTAAAATGTAGAGATAAAACACTCTAGAAATGATTTGGTGTTTATTATCTTCAAAATTGTGAATTAATCTCAAGAACAGACCTATAAAATGTCACAAGGAAAATGACTACAATATCTTCTTAAGCATAGCTGTCTCACTCTTGATGAAAGAACAGTGATTCTAATAACCGACTGTCTTCACGCTAATGGACACTTGGAAAAGCAATACACAGGAAGAGCCCGTTTCCTAAACAATAGCTGGGGGGGGGGTAATCTCAATTTCTCATTTGGCAGCATGTATGCTAAAATAAATTAGTTTAGTTCACAGAATTGCTTTCAGCCTAAGGGCTTAATAAAAATTAAATGAAACACTTTCATTTCTATAATTAAAAGCAATTAAGCATTTATATTTTGGCTTGCTGCATAGTTGACAGTTAACTCTTCAAAACGGATTTCATAGCTGATGACTTAGGTCATTTGAAAAGCACCTTTTAATGTTCAAATCAAAAGAAATGTGGGTCAGGTACATGGGTGCATGCCTGTAACCCCAAGACTGGGAAGACTGGAAGACTGAGAAGAGTGAAGAAGTGGCAGGCAGCCTGGAATACTATGTTCCAGGCCAGCAGAGTGATCCTGTGTCTATGTGTCTGTTTCTCTCTTTCTCTCTCTCTCTCTCTCTCTCTCTCTCTCTCTCTCTCTCTCTCTCCCTATCTTCTTTTTGTCTGCCTGTCTTCTCTCTCTCTCTCAATACACACACACACAAAATCAATCAATCAATCTTTTTAAAGAACTTGTCAACTTTTAGAATGAATTAGACAATCTTTAAAGATTTGTTTATTTTTATTTTAAGTGTATGAGTATTTGCATGTATGTATGTGTGCCTGTTGCCCATGGAAACCAGGAAAGGGTGAAAGATATCCTGGAACTAGCATTACAAATGGCTGTGAGCTGCTATGTTTGTGTTAGGAACCAAACCCAGGTCCCTCTGCAAGAGCAGCAAGTGTTCTTAACTGTTGAGTTCTCTCTCTAGCCCTAAATTAGGCAATCTTTCAGAGACTGCAAAGGACTCAGTAAAAGAGTTCTTGCCTAGAGTTCATAAGACTTGTCTTAGTTACTTTTTCATTGCTGTGATGAATCACCATTATCAAAAGCAACTTGGAGAAGTTTATTTTAACTCTCAGATCATACTCCATCACTGGTGGAACATGTAGGCAGGACTGAAGCACAGGACACGAAGAACATTGTTGACTGGCTTGCTCAGGACCACTTGCTTAGACGTGGCACCACCCACAACGGGCTGAGTCCTCCCATATCAATCACTAAGAAAATGCCTACAGGTTTGCTTACAGACCATCTTATGGATGTATTTTCAAACCTGTGGTTCCCGCTCCTCAGATATATCTAGGTTTGTATCAAGCTGACAAAAAGCTAGCTAGCACAACACCTAAGTTCAATCCCCAGCATTACATGGTGGTGGGGTGGGAGGGGAGGAGAAAGAAAGGGAGAGAAAGGGAGAGAGCAAGAGAAATAGCAGGTTGTCTTCTTTTTCTGAAGGGAAATGGGGAGGGGGTTAAGAGTGTCTCAATTTGCAGTTGGGGTTGGCCTTGAGCCAAAATCTGAGATTAACAGACATGTCGCACCCATCCTGAGTTCTAATAAAATAATATTCAGTTTCTATGGATGATTGTGAACAAATCATAATTAGTAACTATGAAAGATGCACTATTTATCTGGGTGTGTATACACAGTTGCTTTCATGATGTTTGTGACAGGATCTCAATCATGCTGGTTTCAAACACATTATCTTCCTGCCTCAGCCTCTTAAGAGCTGGGGTTATCAAGTACTTGGATTTAGGTGTGTGCCACCATGCTCAGCTCAAGGTGCATCTTTTCAAAGGTATTCTACCCAACCAGTGTGGTGGTGCATGCCTGTAATCCAGTACTGTGATGGCAGCAGCAGGAAGCCCCTGTGGCAGACAGGGTGAAGGAGAGTTGGTAAAACACCCTCTCTTCCCCAAGAGAACCATTTCATTGCTGTCTGTTTATGTCTCTGTCTGTTTGTGCACCTGTTTGAAACAGAAAGGCTTGTCACCTGGGAAAAATCATGTCTAAAATAAAGTAAAACTCCAAATTCTAACTAAGTATAGACTAACAATAGAGTTGCTTGCTCTTCTTAGGAGAAAAGAGGGGGGCACAGTACAAAAACAGAAAACAATATGATATGTCTAAAGTCTAAGTAAAAAGGTAAAAATCTAAGTAAAAAAAGATAAAAATAACCATCTAAGTAAGTTCAAGTCAATAGCACATATACACATATACACATTTGGAACGTTCTTCATAAAGGCATCTTCAATAAAAGTAAGGACTGACTGGGTAGTTATAGAAGTGCCCCAAGATACAGAGAAATAAGAGCTCAAAAACATTTAGTCTATTGAAATTTATTTGGTTGGTTAATTGATTGGTTGAGACAGGGTCTCACTATGTAGCCCTGGCTGGCCTGGAATGAAGGCGTAAGTCATAAACAATCCCACACCAGTTGGGAATTAAAGGG
>LOEQ01016264.1:0-11873 GCA_001685075.1 Bramus lutescens | reverse complement strand
AAGTCAGGACCGCGAGGGGAGCACTCACCCACTGAGACGATGGCGCTGTTCTAAGGGGAGCCCTCCAAGGCCAGCTGGACTGGGACTGATGGAAACCTTCTACTTTATTTTCTACTACTGATGTAGCTTTACTTTACTCAGAGTCAATGAGAAACATTAAATAGACTTCTATTCCAAACAATTCAGTTCACAACACAAAATAAAATAAAATATTTATTTTATAAATTAGCTCAACTTTGGCTAGGCAGTGGTAGCCCAGGCCTTTAAACCCAATGTTATTCTCTAAAAAGCAGCAGATGACCTGAGCAGGGCAGTGGCAGGCCACAAGGAACAGTTGGTCCCACCACCCCATGTCTAAGCAGGTCCCAGAAAGTGGGAGACCATGGCAGGTGACAGAGAGATATGCCATGCAGAGGGAGTTTTGGTATAGAGTTTATTTAGTGGGATATGGAAGGGAAGGAGAATGGGGAGAAAAAGGGGAGAGAGAGGCGGAGCCACCTCTCAGAAGAAGGACAGGAAGAAGAGAGAGTGCAGGCTGGAGAAGGCAAAAGATCTGCTTGCTTCAGCTGAAGGGGCAGAGGAGTGTGGAGGGCTTGTCTCTTAAGGGGTCTGGGTAACCAGGTGACAGGACAGATCATAAAACCCTACACTCGGGATTCAGAGCAAGTAGATCTATGTGAGTTTGAGGCCAACCTGGTCTAAAAAGCATGTTCCAGGGGAGGCCTCAAAGCTACAGAGAAACCCTGTCACAACCGCCCCCCCACAGAAGAAATAAGTAAAAATAAAAAATAAATTAGGTAAACTTTCATTGCTACTACAATTTAATAATTTTCCTTTTTATTTATTTGATCTCAAAATTGCAAAAATATAAAGATAAATATATAACATATGTAATAAAAGACAGAAGAGAATAGTCCATATTATATTTGATTTTACTTCATTATGATACTAAGTGTGAAATAGTCAGTGAAATTTGCTAAATGATGAAAAATACCTTTAGAATTAAACTAGAGAATTTGAACATCCTAAATTAAAAAGGTAAGCAAAATTTTGCTTGCTCACTGAAGTGTACAGAATGATATATTGTACTTGGTCATAGATGTTATTAACTCATACACACACACACACGCACACACACATATATAATGCAGACTTCTAATCCTCTATACCTTACATACATATATGTGTATATGTGTGTATGTATGTATTGTTATAGAGTATTTATAGTGCATATAATGTTTTGAAAGACCTGGATAAATCCAGACCCCTCTAGCAGGAAAAATAGAGTCAAAAATCTAGCAGGAAGACAAGAGCTAAAAATCTAGGTTAGCTAGTTCGGTGACTCTGTTTCAGAACCTAGCTGAAAATAAAGTTAGATTATAATCTTGAGAATAATATTGAGAAACAGGGAGTTACCCCCTTGTGATTATCACTGGTATTTTTGGAAAATTTCAATGATCACTGGTATTTTCGGAATTTTCCAATGACACCCTCCCTACCCCTTTGAATTACTGGGTTGTGGTTTCTTCCCTTAAATACCCCTTCTCCCAGCTACTAGGGGTCAAACTTCTCCCCTACATTGGATATGAGTCTTGGCCCCAGCGCTGGTTCCTGTCAGCAAACCTCATGTGATTGCAGCAAGCATGGTCTGTCATGAGTTCCTAGGGGGTCTTGTTATCCTGAGAATTGAGCAAAGTCTCCCCACACCGGGGGTCTTTCAGTTTTAAACGTTTAAGTGTAATTACTGATATTTTACTCAGTGAGGTTCAATAATTTATTTGATGCATCTGATCAAAATATAAAGCAGACAAGAACTTAACATGAATAAATTAAAGATTTAATCATGGCATTCTAAAAAATTTTGAATTTACATTATTGTCCTCCTGATACCTATTCCTAAGCGTAATAAGAAGTCATAAAACACAGATTTCTTTTTTTGCAGCATGATGAGACCTAGTAAGAATATTACTGTAGGTTTAATAAATTACAACAAGCGTTTTTTTTTATGGCTTTCATCTGTGTAGAGATGTTGTCTCTGTTTCTCCCAAATCATAGCGTCAAATGTGTGTATAAAGTTACAATAACTTTGTGGTCTTGGAATATAAAGTAGCCTACCAAGTATCAGTTTCCATTCAAAGTATCTAGGTTGGGAGGTGTTGTTGTGACCAAATCCGTGAAGTCCCATAAAAACCAACAAGGAGAACGAATCACGTATGTAAAAGCAAAGGGCCTTTATTTTATGCAAGTTAGCGAACTCGGTCTCTCAGCATGTCCAAATGCATTGGAATAAACAGAGAGCCCTGAGCTCAGTTAGAGTAGGATTTTTATAATAGTAAAGGTGGGGGTGAGGGTTTTCTGAGGTTAAGAACCACTGATTGGCTGACATTTGTCTAGGGGTGTCCTGGTGAGTGTGTGCTGGCAAGTGATTCTATCTACAGTGGTTGGAATGTTAGGCATTTCATTTGGATGATCTTGTTCTTGGGTGGTGCTCAGGTAATCTCAGTTTGTGTGGTTCTTCCTGCAACCAGGTAAACTACTGGACTCAGCCTCTTAAATTTATCGGTGGCTGAGTCCTACTCTGGCAGGTGATAACGGTTGGAAGTAAAGAACTTCCTTTGGGCGATCTGTACATATTTAGCTTATCATGGCTGGCTCCTACATGTGTTTGGGTGTTATTTTTGGATTTAGTATAGTGAATAAAGACAATGAATTATCAGATGATAGAAATTGCAGAAGTTTCAGGATAAATTCTGGATGACTGTTTTAGATTATGTGCTGAGGAAATTATGTGAGCGTGTGTATGTGTGCATGCTCGTTCACAGAGAGCAACTGGAGCAGAATCTTGAAAACTTTTGAAAAATCTTAATAATTTTGGAAGAGAACATAATCTAGTCAAGGAAAACACTACACTTGCTATCATGGAGGTAAGCTATTAGATGGCACAAGCATAATTTGGTAAAGATTATGATAGTAAAATAAATATAAACAAATGAATCAGTACACAGTCAGATCACATCTGTCTTCCTTGTACATGACCTTATTTTAATTGTAAGAAAAATTTTCATCCATTGTGTTTAATAAAATTCATAATAAGATTTATTTCACAATGAAGCCAATGTAAATATTACCAAGATAAGCAAAGACAATATTGGAGTAGGATATAAGTAAAGTATTTGCCAGAGTCATTATTGTAGTTTCTGATGAGATAATGAAGCTTGTATATACATGTGAAGAAAATAGGTATAAAGGAAAACTAAAAGTCAATTTAACCACTTGGGGTATGGTTTATCCCATATAACAAAAAAAAAAGTTGAAAAAATAATTCTTGAGATAGTACATTTTTCTTAATATTGAATATTGTTATTTGATATTTCTTTTTATCAACAATTTTGTCTTTTTCTAACAATTTTAGTCTCTTAAATTCTCTAAACTATCTATGCACCATTTTGAGTCTTTCATTGATTAATGTGCTAAAATATGTGACATATTATTCACAGTGTGGTATGACCTACTTTTGTGAATATTTAACACTTTTCAACTTTTTTTGCGCTTTCTATGTTGAGATTTCACAATCCTTTATTAGTTTGTTTATATTCTAGCATTTTGAAGCAATAATTTTCCTTATGAGGATCATTATGTTTGTCTCTTTATCTTTAACTTAGAATAAAGTGAACTACCCAGCAAAGGAGTAAAAGTTATTCTCAAATTATACAACAGGCAAGTGAGGCTTCACTCATAAGAGACACCTTTTGTTCTTGACTATTTTAAGCTTATCAGCAGATTGGAGAAAAGACAGAATCTAAAGGAAAAAGAATAGAAGAAATTTCATATCTTGACAATGCCAACCTCCTGGGCATATTATTTATGTTCAGATTTTGAGTTGAATTCACAGTGAACCACTGACTATTTTTCAAAAGTAGAGAATTCAAGACAGCAGTCTTTTCCATACCTAGAGCTAAATATAGAGAATTATCAGAAAATACAATCATACCCACACTTTCCCATTTTCTACCACAACACTTAAACAGGCATCCACTGTGCTTGTGTGTGTGTGTGTGTGTGTGTGTGTGTGTGTGTGTGTTTGTCTGTGTGGCTATTTGAGCATCTATTAGTTGTTGTAAACTCAACTGGATTTAAATTACCAAATAAGTTGGACTACAACTCTTTGTTTCTGTTTCCCTGTGTGTCTCTCTCTGTCTCTCTGTCTTTCTTTCTGTGTATGTGTGTGTGTGTGTGTGTGTGTGCATGCAGGTTTGTGTGTTTGAGATTTTATTGCCATTGTTGCCAGTTTGAATAGATTTATAATTATGTGTCAGGTTGGAGAATAATTTTCTGTCTTTCTTTCTTTCTCTCTCATTTTCTCTTTCTTTTCTTCCTTTCTCATGCATGTGTATGTGTGTGTGTTGGGGAACTAGAAGAAAGATCTGTCCTATAATGTTGGTTCACTATTTCTGGCACAGGAATACTAAATAAAAGAGGAAAAGAAGAAAAGGAACAAAGTACTAACATTCCTCTTCTTCTGCATTATAACCCACAAGTAGAACTAACTGCTCAGTCATGTCTTTCTTGACAGAATTATGATGAGTATCTAGAAAAATGAAGTTAGTCTTTGCATGTATCAGTCATTAATCTCTAGAGTAAAAGAAGATAATTTCGAATGGCACAAATATTATTTTATTTTCAGATTTCTTGTATTAGGAAAGTGAGATGCACATTCATTGGAAAGTATAATTCAAATTTTGAATTTTGGCATTTATTTTTTGGGTATGTATTTTTACATGAAGCAAGTTGCAATTCCCACACAGTCATGCAGTTATGCACTTTAGCAAACGCCCCACTAAGGCTCAGTGTGTTTCTCAGCTGACATGATAATAAAGCTCTATCTGTTCATAAATTTACAACTTATATTTCTAATCCAGAGCAGGTTTGTTGGAATGCTATCTGTTTCTGGTTGTGAAAGGAAAGGGAAATCAAATATTCATAATCTACTAAGCTTAGGGTTAAAAAATTTTCATTTTTTAAAATGATTTTTAAACTTCCATGTATTTTGATGACTTTTTCCCTCCCCCAAGTTTGTCCAGACCATCTCCTCCTTCTTTAAGATTTTGCCCCAAACAAACCAAATACCAAATATAACAACAAAATGCATGAAATCTAGAAAATAAAATCTAACATCCCCAAAAGAAAAATAGTAACAAAAAACCCCACAAAAGTGAAACCAAGTAAATACCCCCCCACACACACACACAGTGAGAGAGAGAGAGAGACAGAGACAGAGACAGAGATAAGTAACAGTTCATTATTTCTCCCTCAACTGATTCTGAAGGTGAGATCTGCCCTGGAGTGATGGATACAGCCAGGCCAGTGCTGTTCCACTGAAGTAAACTGATTTTCCTTCTCCCATTATTAGTTTTATTATTAGACTTTATCTAAGTGGCTATATTTGGATTCATTCATTTTTTTCAAAATAATAAAATAAAATATATAATAAAACAAAACATTAAAGTCAAACAAGACAGACAAACATAGGACACAGAGCTCAAGAGATGAACCAGAGTCAGAAAGCACTCATTTACCCTCTCAGCAATGCTAAACCGAAATTCCTAAAGTCAGTGCAGAGAACCTGGTGCAGACAGTTGCAAGCCCTCTGCACGGTGCCTCAGGCTTTGGGAGTTCATACGATTTTTGCTCATGCTGATTTAGAAGGAAGGTCTTGTTTTCCTGGTGTCCTTCACCTACTCTTGAGTTTACATTTCTTGCTCGTCTTCGGTTGGGTTCCCTGACCCTGAGGGGTGGGATTTGATGGAGATGCACTTCTGCGGTTTAATGTTCCAAGGACTCTAACTCTAGCCATGGGTCTCTCTACTTGTTCCAACTTGATGATGATTGAAGACGGTACTGCTTCCCTGACAAGAATCTGGGTTATATTTCATATTTTAACCTAACCAATGATGTAAAGCCCTTAGAACGTGCCTTCATGAAGGGAAATGTGAGAAGGAGATCAGAGGGGGTGGAGGTGGGAGAGGAGGAGGAGGGGGCATTTTAAGAAACTCTTGTGCAAAATTTAAGAAATGAAAGTTTTCAGTTTTCACAGCAAGCTAGAAGGATAAAAAATGAGAAAAGAGTTGGTTGTTTATGTTCCATTCTTGAAACTGAAATTTGTGAGTTGGAAACATACCAATGGTTTCTACATTACGGAGTTGATAGAGAAATGATGTGGGATCAATGTAGGCTTGGGAGAGAGAGGAAAAAGAGTACAGACAGCTATAAAAATAAGTATTTTTAAAAAAATAAAACTAAGTGTTTAAAGAGACAGTAAAAGTAATAGGAAAGTGTACAGACAATCTTAGATTAAATAAATAAAGAAAAACAAATTGTATAAAGTGGAATATTCACAGAGTGTCTAAATTACATATATTATTGTGTTTTCTTGGAATTTTTTGACCACATGTGTAGTGATAAGGGAGCAGGCCTGCTTTTCGTCCAGCCCAGCTCCCGCACGGCTAGCTTATNCATTCTGTTCTGTCTACTCCACCCACCTAAGGGCTAGCCTATCAAAGGGACAAGACAGATTCTTTATTAACCAATGAAAGTAACACATAGACAGATGACCCTCCTACACCACACATGGAGACATTTGATTCTGGGGTAAGGTAAGCCAGCATAAAGGTATCTTGACTTCAAAATTTGAGTCTAAGGAAATGTTGCTTTGAGAAGGAGGGTCTGCTTTTCTTCCACAGAAGATGAGAACCTATGGATTCCTTCCAGACTAATGGGCTTTGATGAAAAAAAGACTCCACAAAAGGTCTCCATGAACCCTAAAAATACCTTACCAGACAAATAGCAGGAAGCAGTATGGAGAAAAAAATGCCCAAATTCCCAAAGTGATTGTTTATGAAAGTTTGTTATCATTTAAAGGGGGATATGGTATATAGATGAATACCTTAAATTATTATGGATATTGGTCTATTGATACAAATTTAGGGTTGATTTTGTATATATGTATTTCTGCTGTTTAAGGTATTGTGCTTGTGCATCTCATTTAAAAATGTAATGTATAATTTAAAATTAATATATTAATAATAGTTAAACTTATAGTTATGTTAGTTAGGTTTTCATGATATAAAGAGACATATTTCAGTTAGATAATCTTCAATACTTCAAAGATTTACAGAATATAGCATTTAAATGTTTTAAGAACTTAGAATTTTCTCAACAGTGAGACATATCTTCTCCTGGTAGCACTAATTACTTCAAGAGGAAGATGACCATCAAAGTGTATTCTTATGGGGTTTGCTAGCCATTTGGGCAAAACTGCTCTTGTCCAGACTGCTTGATGGTATGTTGTATGAATTGGACATGCAAGACCCATAGAAAAATCTTTTCAACTTGCCTAAACGTGAGACAGTCCTTCAGGTTTTCTGTTTCATGAAAGAGTCTACTAGACATTCTGTAGGAAAGGGAAGAAAGTGACTGACAAACTGTCAATAGAGGCAAAACAGTCTTTCAAATTTTGTTTTCTGTAATCTATCTTAATTTCATTTATACAGTTTGTTTATATTCTATAAAAACATGTGTAATTGTAAAGTTCTTTAGTGAAGTTTCACAGAAACCATCCCAGATATGAACATTTTCTGTGACTCTAAATGTTTTAATGTTCATTGTGTTATTGGTTTTGATCTTTTCTCAATTTTATAAGAAGCAAATATTTAAAGTATTATCTTGGACTCCTAAGATTTAATTAGACACAAATTTTCCAAATATTTAAGAATAGTTATTGTTTCTCTTGAACCTTAGAGAAATGCCATCTTATTATGTGAAAAAAAATTTTTTCAGTGTTATTGATTTCATTTTTCCTATTACTGAAAATGAAATAGAGCAGCAATGTGAATCTTATAATCGAATTTTACTAAAATTCTAAGTACAACCATTTTCCCAATACTATGTGGTAATGGATTAATTTGCCAGGGTAGTTCAACAAGGAAGTGAAAGAAGATGAGTTAGAACATTCTAGAGATATTAGGTCATCTGTACACAAAGGAATACAATCTCATAGCTCAGTATTTTTCCTATTCTTTGCTAAAACCAAGCTGTCCTTGTGTTCATTTGTTGAGAATGGTGTGACCGCATCATAAGCCAGAGCTTTTATGTGTGTTTGATGAGTTGCAATAATTATCAACGGAATATACATTTGCCCATACTTAGGATTTCAGAGGTATATTGGATTTTATTTTTATGATATAAAACTGAAAACTTAAAAGTATATTCTATATTCATACAAAGCTTTGTTAGTTGAGAATTTTGCTTTTTTCCCATTGTATATCAATTACTTAATAAAAATTTCAATAGGTTGACTGTCTATAGCAACATAAAATAGGCAACATTTAGTCCCTTAAAACTAGAAGTGACTGACAAATCTCAGGCAATCACACTAAAAGTCTATATACTTCAAACTGAGAACATACAACTTCAAAATTATTTTCAATTAAAAGCTTTCATAAGTCTTGACAGAAATTCTGCAATAATTAATATTCTCAGTTTTTTTCTATAGAAAAACTGCAATTCTTCTCTCACTGTGTGTTTGCTAGGAAGAAAATGCTAAAAGATAATGTGTTTTTCAAATGTGTGTGCCATGTTAGAACATTATTGAAACTCTCTATTGTCATAGCCTACAATTACTTTTGTTTTCTCACTCTATTTGAATACCTGATTTGTTATGATCTATTTGTTGTTTTTTTTTTTGATTCATGACTTACAACCTCAAGAAATGTTAGAATGTCTGAGCCCCATATAGAAGACATCTTTGCATCTTCTAATTCAAGTTCTGCTTATGTGCAGAAGCCATTGTACATTCTTCATGAAGAATCATACTTGACAAAGTGGGGAAGCCCATGATCCTGCACTACAGATTTTTATCAAGTAAAATAAGCCTTAACTTGGTATTGTCGAATTGTTATCTAAACTTTTATTTTATTGTAGCCATTTTGCTGGGTTCCTGAAGAGCTGCATTTGCACATTTATTACATTAAGATGACAGTAGAATAATAGCATTAGTATTAAGTTGACAGCAATTTTTCTGCCATGTGATTTCTTCCAGATACAATATGATTATCTGCCATAAATATATGTCTATATTTATATAAGCATATGAAGAAAGAACCACTCACAAATCTTACCATGATTAATAACTCAACATTAATTCATGCTTCTTTGGCATTTTAAATGAAATTTGTTGTCTTTCTTCATGGAAACCTCCAGTTTGATTCCCATGTTAGTTTTTTACTCTCTTAGTAATCAGTTCTTGAAAATTTATTCCATTCCTTCTTTCCCTTTTGAAAGCAATCGATTTGATTATGTTATGAATACCTTTGAACCACATCATATTGCCATAACTGCCTTCAGAATACAACTCAATGTATTTCTTCCTGAGCAACTCAAACATTTCTTAAGAGTTCTTTTCAGTTTCTGCTTTTTGATCTCCTTTGGATCATTTCCTACTTGACAATGTGGTCTCTTTAAACTTAAATCCAGAACATGAAGAGCCTAACATCAAATCATGTACTACTTTTTTTTTAACTTTGAACAAAAGGCAAAGCCTGTCCTATAAATAGCTGTGTCCTATATCCTATAGCTCCTACCTACCTGTCTTTAAAATCATGTACTAAAGTTCAAAATATACTCAGGTCCTTCTGACTCTATCTTTCCTTTAATGAGAGAACATGTGCTGCTATTTCTGACGTTGTCATTCTTCATATTTCATGATTATTTCAGTGACTAATGATGCCACATCAGAGACTTTTTACACTCACTCCTTTGTTCACTTCTCAGCCCCTGGCCTTTCTTAGCTTTAGGGATCAGTAATGCAAAATCCTGTGCTGTATATGGGTATAAATTTGATAAAACACTTAGTTGTTGCTGCTTTTTCAATTCCGAATGTTCTTTCCTTAAAACCATCCCTCATTTCATTGTCATTTACTGCTCTAATTACTCAGGAAGTCTTTGTTTTCTGTAGATAAAATGACTTACTATTTATTGAGTATTTAAAATGCTTCCTTTTAATCTGGATGCGACGATTATTATTGTTCCTTAAATAGTTTTTGTATAGTTGATATTATAAATAGAGTTTTTAAAGTGACAGTTTAGTTACAATTGTAAATCAATATATCAATTATTAATAAAATTATAATAGGGAATGATAGTATGTGTCCATAATCCTAGAGTTCTTGAGGAAAAGGCGGAAGTATCAACTTATTACTTCAAGAATCAGCATTTCCTATATAACGAGACTCTATTCTAAACATTAATTAACTCAGACCTTTGGCATAGCAATAAAATGACACAATGTCTATCTACATTCCATCATGCTTTCTGCTTTAATGACAATGGGCAAAACCTCTGGATTTGTAAACAAACCCCAATGAAATATTTTTCTTTATAAAAAGTGTTATGGGGAGCCAGAGACCTCTGCAGGTCCGGGTGTGAGTCTGGAACCTCCAGTGGAGTAGACCTGAGCCAGAATCCTCTTCAGGACCAGGACAAGACTAGTGACAACTGTGTGAGAGGGCCCAGGCCAGTTACATCTATGCAAATACATCGGAACTAGTAACCTCAGACCTAGCAGGCCTGAGGCAGTGAACTCCACAGGAATCGGCACAAGGGAGTGACCTGGAGACCTCTGTGGGCCTCTTCTTATGAGGCTACAATACCCTGATACCCAAACCACATAAAGATATTACTAAGAAAGAGAATTACAGAGCAATCTCAGTCATGAAAATTGACGCAAAAACACTTGGTAAAATACTGACAAACTGAATCCAAGAACACATTAGAATGCGACTGATGGAGCATGTGATCAAATCGGACTCTCTGAATGTGGCTGACAATGAGGGCAGACTGAAAAGCCAATGATAATGACACCGTTTTTTTTTTTATTGTACTGCATGTACTGTTTTTTTGGGAGCCTAGTGTGTGTGGATGCTCACCTGCCTAGACAAGGATGGAGGGGGGAGGACCTTGGACTTCTAACAGGGCAGGGAACCCTGACTGCTCTTTGGAGTAGAGAGGGAGGGGGAGGGGGAGAGGGAGGAAAATGGGAGGATGGGAGGAGGTGAAAATTTTTAATAAATAAATAATTTTTTTTAAAAGGAAACATTATCCACCATGATCAAGTTGGTTTCATCACAGAGATGCAGGGATGGTTCAAAATACAAAAATCTATCAATGTAATCCATCATATAAACAAGCTGAAAATTAAAACCACAGGATCATCTTATTAGATGCTGAAAAACCCTTTGACAAAATACAACATCCCTTCATAATAAAGGTCTTGGAGAGAGCAGGGATAAAAGAAAGATATGTAAACATAAAAAAGGAATATACAGTAAGCCAGCAGCCAACATCACACTAAATTGAGTAAACTCCCAGTGATCCCACTGAAATCAGAAACAAGACAAGGTTGTCTACTCTTTCCATATCTATTCAATATAGTTCCCGTGGTCCTAGTTAGAGCAGTAAGAAACAAAAGGAGATCAAGGGGTTACAAATCAAAAAAGAAGTCAAACTCTCACTATTTGCTGATGGTATGACAGTTTACATATGGGACCCCAAAACTTCTAACAATAAACTTATGCAACTCATAAACACCTTCAGTAATGTAGCAGGATACATGATTAACTAAAAAAAATTAGTAGCCCTCCTGTTCACAGATGATAAATGGTCTGAGAAAGAAATCAGAGAAACATCACCCTTCACAATAGCAACAAATGCATAAAATATCTCAGAGTAACTCTAACCAAACAAGTGGAAGACCTGTATGAAAAAAAAAACTTTAAATCTTTGAAGAAAGAAATTGAAGAAGACACCAGAAAATGGAA
>LOEQ01016262.1:0-13603 GCA_001685075.1 Bramus lutescens | reverse complement strand
GAGAGCGCGTGCACCTGGATCTCCAAGTTTATGTTCCCCGGCTCCAGGAGGCCATGCCCTACCCAAATGTGATTGGCTGAGCTTCCCCATGACCTGACCCTGAAATAGCCTGTCAAGCATAGCATTGTTACCAACTGGGATGAAATTAAGACTATCTGGCATCACAAATTTTATAACAAGGTACATTTGTCCTCCACAGAGATCCCAGTGTTACTCACTGTAGAACCCCGAAACCTGAAGGACAATCATGAAAATATGACCAGATCATATTTAGACTTTCTACATCCCAGCCATGTGCTTAGTCATTCAAATAGTGCTACCCTGGATACCTCTGGTCTTACCACCAACTTATGATAGACTCAAGAGATTGGTCATGTGTGCCCAGCTATGAAGGCTACTCTCTCTCCTACACCATCCCGCATGTGGATGTGACCACCCTGGATCTAACAGACTACCTCCACAAAGATCCTAACTGAATGTGGCTATAGCTTTATTACCATAGTTGAGTGGGAAATTGTGCATATCTGGGAGAAATTGTTTCATGTCACCATGAGCCTTGAGCAAGAGATGGGCACTGTTGCAGCCTCTTCCTTCCTGGGGAAGAGCTATGAGCAGCCTGATGGCCAGTTTATTACTTTGGACATGGAGTGGGTCTGCTGCCCAGATAGTCTCGTCTAACATTCCTTCCTGCGTATGGAATCCTGTGACATCCAAGAACTTACCTTTAATTCCATCATGGTGTGATGTCAACATGTGCAAAAAGCCCTATGCCAACCCAGTGCTGTCTGGCATCTTTACAATGTCACCAGGCATCAATGACAGGATACAGAAGGAGACTGCTGCCCTGGCTCCCAGCACCATGAAGACCAAGACCATCATTCCCCTAAGTGCACATACTCTGTATGGATCAGTGGCTTTATCCTGGTCTCACTAACAACTTCCTAAAAGATGTGGATCAGAAAAAAGGATACAATGTATCTAGACCTTCCTTTATTCACTGTTTTTGGTCTCTCCAGGGGTTCACCGAGGTGTCAAGGCATTTAAGGCCTGGCTATACACTATCAGACCAGTTTAATAAAAGTACGCACTTTACAAACATCACTGAAGAAATATTTTTATCTTACTGAGGCTTAAAACCTAACTACTTTATATTTGTGATTCCTTTCTTAGGATCACATTATTATATTTATTTCAAATCTTTTAATGATTTGTCTTCATGTATGAATTGCATGTTCCTTTTGTTTATTTTGTTGTTGGAAGAGAAATGCTATTCTCATTGGTGTAGCCACTGCTATATAAAGAGCCCCATTCATGTTTGTATAAGCAACTGTAATGAAACTAGTAGGGTCATTAAAAACAAAAAAACAAAACGTTGTGATGGTTATTCTTGGCCTTACCAACATATGCAGCCAAATATTCTTCTTTTGTATAACAGCTCTTCAACTTCTTGGGTTGATCTAAACATTGACTACCAAGTTACCCTGCAACCTACAATGGCCACCATGAGGGGGTATAATCTGACCCCAAAAACCATACAGTAGAATGTGCACAGCAGCTATTGATTAACAAATGAAAGTGGTATATATGTGATTGGGCCCAAGAAGGTTGTAAACACATAAGCATGTTACATGAATAAGTTGACTAAATGCCTATGATTTCTGTTTCTGTTATTATACCATGTGCTCCCAGGTGTACACCTATAAATAGCCTGGCTGAAGGAACTGAAGGTGCTCTGTGGTATCTTAAAGGCTATTGGCTGAAGGAGCAGAATGTGCTCTCACAGCATAGCCTCATGGGTGGGTCTTATGATGGGTTGACTGAGGAAGAGAAGGCTAGGGCCTTGTTTACTGAAGGGTTTATGCATCATGCAGGTTCCTAGAAGTGGACATGAGCAAAGGGAAATCTTCACAGTGGGCAGAAATCAGCATAGAACATGGGGAAATGCATTTTGTTTGGATGGAAATATGGCAATGTGTATGATTGTTCACTGTTTCATGGGTTGTAGCCAATGGATTGGCTGAATGGTAAGGGAATTATATAAAGCATGATTGGAAAACTGATAAGAAAGACATCTGGGAAAGAAGCACATGGCTATATATGAGCAAAGGATGAGAAAATATTTGTATTCCATAGAAATTATCATCACAGTGTGATGAATTTAGAAGGGGTTCAATAATCAAATAAATAGGATGACCTGTTCTGTGGCTCATCAGCCTCTTTCTATAGACATCCTTGTCATTGCCCAGTGGTCCCATGAACAAAGTGGCCATGGTGACAGAGATGGCATTTATGTATGGGCTCTACAACATGGAATACCACTCACCAAGACTGACTTGGATACAGCTGATGCTAAGACCCAGATCTGCCAACAACAGTGACAAATATTGAGTCCCAGATATGGTATCATTTTCCAGGATTACAAACCAGCAACTTGGTTGCACAAGACTACATTGGACTACTTTCTCCATGAAGAGGACAATGCTTTGTCCTTTCTGAAGTAGGTACTTATTCTGGTTATGGATTTTCCTTTTCTACATATAATGCTTCTGCCAAAACTGCCTTTCATGGACTTACAGATTGCCTTATCTGCCCTTATAGTTTTCCATACAGTATTGCTTCTGGCCAAGGAACTCACTTCACAGTCAGAGAAGTGCATTAGTGGCCCCATGAGCATGGAATCCTCTTCTCTTACCATGTCCCCCACCATTCTAATTTGTTGTAAGGAGAGTGGGCTGTGTACCGCCACCTGGGTAGCTCAACCACTGAAATAACCACATACAAATTGTATTCATTTAAACACTGCCTGGCCCATTATATCTAGCCTCTTNTCTTTATTCAACCAATGAAAGCAACACATAGAAAGAAGACCCTCCTACACCACTAAATCAGCTGGCCTGAAGATGGCATGACTACTGAAGACACAATTACAGTGCCAATTGGGTGGCAGCAACCGGGAGGTCTGAAGCAGGGTTCTCCAAAAGGCAGTACGTGTTGAATCAACATCTACTATATGGTACAGTTTCTCCAATAGCCAGGATTTACAAGTCCAGGAATCAGGGGATGGAAAGGGCATAGGAAATTTTTTGCTTCCTGTTCCAGTGACCTTAAGTACTGCTGGCCTAGAAGTTTGGGTTGTAGAGTGGGAAGTGCTCCTACCAGGAGTCACAGCAAACATTCCATTGAACCAAAAGCTCAGATGTCCCCATGGCCACTTTGGGCTTCTGATGCCCTTAAGCCAATAGACTAAGAAAGTAATAACAGTTGTAGAATGATTAATTAATCCAGATTACCCTAGGGAAACTGGACTGCTTCTCCACAGTGTAGATAAGAAGGATTATGTCTGGAGTGCAGCAGATCCTTCAGGGTGTTTCTTAGTGCTACCATGTCCTGTGATTAAGTCAATGGGAAACTGCAACAGCCTGATGCAGGCAGGAAGGCAAATTGCACAGACTAATTGGGAATAGGTCACTCCTCCAGAAATATCCAAGACCTGCTGTAGTGTTTGTTGAGGGTGGAGGAAATACAGAATGGGTAGTAGAGGAAATGAGGATTATAATTTACATGAATATTTATGTAATATTTTGTTAAATTGTGTTTGTACAGATATTTATGTTTTTCCCCCTGGATTTCTTTATCATGTGAGGTAGCATCAGTTAAGAAAATATCAGTGGTTATATTTTAGCTTTGAGATAATAAAAGAATTTTCCTCAAGGGACATTGCCTCCTATTCTAAAATTTATAATGTGTTTGTGTTTATATATGAGATAGTTATAGTGTGTCAGGCATAATTACAATCTGATTAGTGTTTTCATTAGAAAATGAAGCATGTTCTAACATGATATGATTGTATGTCAAGTTAACAAGGGTGGAATTGTGATGGTTCTTCTTGGTTGACAACTGGACTACATCTGGAATTAGCTAAAACTCAAGCATCTGGGTATACAACTGTGAGGGATATTTTCCTTAATTAAATTATTTGAAGTGGGAAGATCTACCTTTAATTCAGATCTTTTGAGATGGGAATATCCACCTTCATTAAGTGCCATGCCTTCTACTGCCAACCTATATAAAGAATGTGGAGAATGTAAGCTTTTGCTTTTTGCTTGTTTGCCTTCATTGGCAAATCCATTCCTTCACTAGCAGTAGAACTTGCTGCTTTTGGACTCCAGTGTGTACTGAAGACCATCTGAGACATCCAGCCTCATAAACTGAACAATTACTGGATTCTTGGACTTTCCACTGGTAGATAGTTATTGTTAGACTAGTAAGACCACAGACTGTAAGTCACTCTAATAACCACTATATTATATATAATATATATAACTATATAGTAGAGAGAGATAAATATATAGAGACATAGGTTAATTCTATCCTTTCTGTTTATCAAGAGAATTTTGACTAATACACACGTGAAAGTAAATGGATTGATTGTAAAAGTAATTGATTGGGAAGAGGAAGAATAGATTTCCACCATGGATGGGCTCCTACATAAGTTTCCGTATCTGAAATGGTCAGTCCTAGACACATGTACATATGAGAAAACCTAAATCATTAAGTATGTTATGCCTTCAATGTGCATATATATGTATATTCTAAGAGTACCTGATAGTTTATTTCAAATAGTGTACACTCACACATACATATATACCAATGCATATACATATAACAATAATGACTAAAGAGCATATGAATTTCGGAGGGGGATGTGGAGGAGTTGGAGGAAGAGATGGGGGAGGAAGGTGATATGTAAGAGGTTCTCATTCATAAAATTCTCAAAATGCAATTATCTTTTTAAAGATTGTATTTTTGTTTTTTATTGATTTTTATGGAGCTCTACATTTTTCTCTGCTCCCCTCCCTGCCTCTCCTCTCCCCCTTCAACCCTCCCCCAAGTTCCCCATGCTTCCAATTTATTCAGGAGATCTTGTCTTTTTCTACTTCCCATGTGGATTCGATCTATGTAAGTCTCTCTTAGTGTCCTCATTGAGATCTGCCTGCCTCTGCCCCCCAAGTGCTGGGATTAAAGGCATGCACCACAACTGCCCAGCTAAAAGATTGTATATTTTAAGAGACCTGATGGTCTATTTCAAACAGAGTGGGAAGCTCCTAAAAGATTAGCAACCCATAACTTCCTGTGCATCAGAGGGCATTCCAGAGAGAATTAACCAAGGCTGGGGAGGATGACCTGCACAAGCCACAAATCTAGATATAGTACAAAGGAAAAAGGAGAAAGTCAGTTAGTGAAAGTATCTCTCTCTGTTTCCTGTCTACCATGAGGTGAGTACCTCTGTCACATGCTCCTGTTACCATGATGTTCTAAATTACCACGGCCCAGAATCAATGGAGCCAAGAATTATAGATTGAAATATTTGAAGCCAGGAATAAAAATAATTCCTCTTTGAGTCTGTTTATATTATAAATTTTCTGTCAAAAACAAGAAAAGTAACATACAGTTTCTAAGATAACAAAGTTTCATTTTTGGTAAGCTTGACAGAGGCTTTGCCTCCATTAAATTACTGCAGAATGTTGCTGGCAGTCGAATCACCCTCTCCATATTCCTACCATGACACAACTGTGGGGATGTGATTTTCATTAGCTACTATAACTGATGTCTTACCTTCAGAAGGAAGCAATATGAGTCTCATGTGATTGTCTGCTTCCTAAGGAAGATAAAGGACACTAACTTTACCTTTCTCAAATTCTTACTATTTTTCTTGTCTTACTTGATTATTTATACTCATTGGTCAGTGTGACTTCTCTGTGTGTAGTGTTGGTGGCTATTAACTAATAGAGATGGAACTTCGTTTCTGATATTTACTTCTTGACAGACATTTTATCTTCTTTGTTCCTTGTAGATTGAGATAGCATTTCTTTGGTTTCCCCTGTCTTGTATATTCTAAGTTAGCTTATAGGTCTATGATGTGATGTGGTTTATGGTGTTAAAATTTTGGTTAACTTGTTAGACTGTTGACTTGATGTAAATAGAGCCCCCCCAGTTTCTTTTGCTGCCATTATTCTTGTAATGTGTCCTTAAATTCAGCAGACTTTGCTCAGTATTCTGAGCAGTGTCACACTGCATTCTACATAGTATTGCTTCATTTCACTCCAGCTCTGCCCTCCTATCTTATTTCTTCCTTTTATAATGCATGGGAGAATGCAAAATTACTTCCTCTCTGTGTAGACAGATCTGCCTCCTTACTTTTCATTGTCTCTGTCTCTGCTACTTAAAACTCAGGTCATTAAAGTTTTGAACCTGTAAATGCAAACTAAGATTCGGTTTGAAAATTAATTAAAGCATATAATACTGAAATCTCTTACTACCCAGTATCTTAGGTTTTCAAAACATTTTGTATGAATCATATTAGTAACAATGGAACTTTTCATTCGTGCCTGAAAGCAGCCTTAATTTACAATCCAACTGTTGATTTTCAAGTAAAGGATTGTAGACACATTTGTCTTAATTTGTTAATTTCATATGAGACAGGACACCAGATTTCTTATTCCAGGAATGATGCTGACTCATTTACATATACCCTCACTTTCCCTTGAGACTACCTAAACAATATTTTATTTAAATTTCATCTGTATTCTTCCATCAAATTAAAAATAAGCCACAACATCTCCTCCTTTTCTCTTTGGACATTTTGTAGTTCAGTCATAACCATCCTATTTGTATGACATTATTTGTGTGTCTTCTTTCTTTATTCATAAAATCTTTTGAGTGCAAGATCCTTGTCTTATTTGTACATGTACCTCTATAGAAAATATATTTATATGCCATGCACACACACTAGACACTCTAAATATCTGTAGTCAAAAAGTCTTCCTGATAAGAACTAGCAGTAATGTGCAGAACTGGTCCTGATTGGAAAATGCATTGCTGGCAATGAATGTTAGCTGTTTGTTATGTAGCATGAGCAGACTCTTTCTGAAGTAGTTTTAGAATCTATCAACTGAAGGACAGAGGCAGGGGTAGAGGGTAGCTTTCCGGGGTGGTCTTCTGAGGTCATCTTAATGATCCTGAGAATGGGAGAGGGATGAAAGAAGTGGATGTGGATCAACTTAGTCATCTAATCCCTCCCCTTTTCAGACATTGTCATTTTAGACTAGCCTAGCAATTTGGATCAGTGGGTGAATACTACATAGTTAATCTGAGACAGGAGCTCATTGTGCTGACCTGCACTGCCCTTTGGCTGTTCTAGAGACTGTATGAGGATTTGTGAACCCCTTTCTTGTAGTTCTTCTGGGGATTGAAATTAAAAGCAGAGAAACCCAAGCTCTCGTGATGGGTGGGTTTAGTACTATGAGTGACTCTTCATTTGTTGGGGTACTCTTAACTACTTTTCATTTCCTCATACATTCATGCATGCACACGTGCAGGCACACTTGCATGCATGCACACAAACACTAGCTCAGGACCCAGAAAGTTAACTAAATACCAGGGATGGGAAGATGCTAAAGTTTCCCACAGAAATTCACACCTTTTGCTTCTTTCTGCAGATGTCAGTGTCCCAGCGGCACTACCGCTTTAGTACTTTTAGTATTCTTGGAGGGGTTATAATGGATGTTGACTAAGACTAAGCTGCTTTTGATTCTCTGGTATGTTCTCTAAAGTATAAACAACCCAGTTTATAATGCTTGCTTCTTTCATCCCACACACATCTCCTCTCTCTTTTATTTCTGTAGATCCCAATATAGTCAAACCTCTAATTCATTCTTCCTAGCTTTTCTTATTGTCACCTTAGTAAATATAACCTGAGTTTCTTAACTATGTGTAGCAAAAATATACATTATTTAAAAATATGTTCTGAAACTTTGTAGCCAGGTGAAACAACTTTCTGGCAGTAATTTTTCATCCAATCACTACTTTCAGCCATGTGTGTTACCACATTCTAACTGGGAATTTTTTTAATGGACTTTATTTTTCAGAGAAGTTTTGATGACTTCACAGCAAAATTGAAAAGAACATCCTGCAATTTCTCTTACATTTTCTGCCACTGAACATGTGCAAGCTTCCCCATTATCAACATTCCCCACCAGAAGAGAATGCTTGTTATAAATGATGATCCTATATCATACCCAAAGCCCACAATTTACGCTAGATTTCACTATTGTACATTCTATGGATTTTGATAAATGCATAGTGGCATTATCCAACATCAACATACACATTTTATTGGCATTAAGATTCTTCTGAGCACAGAGAAAAATGAACAGATAGTTATCAAAAGATTAATGACAACTAGCTAATAAATACATGAATAACTTCAGCAGTCATTGCATACATACAAAACAAAACTTCACTGTGGTTCCATTCTTATTCCATTGAGAATTGCAGTCATTAAGAAAATAAATAAATGATGTCAAGGATATGGAGAAATGGGAGCCTTTTATTTAATGCTGGTGGGAATTTAAACTAGTAAAGCCACTTTGGTGGTCAGTATGGGCCTTGAAAATGAACGTAGATTGTCAGTATGACACAGAGATACCTCTTCTGGGTATTTGCCCAAAGGACCCCAAGTTAACATATCACAGATACTTGCACATTAATAATTGCTGCAGTGTTATTTATAATAACTAGGTTATAGAACCAACATAGAGGTCCAAGAAAGGAAAAAATAGATAAGGAAATTGAAGTTAGGCTGTTTGCAAGAAAATGCATGCATTAGAGATATTTATATTAAATAAATGAAACCATTCTCAACAAAGGCAAATATCATGTTTTCTCTCATTTACAACTCCTAGATTTTATATAGATATAGAAAATCCTAAGAGTATTTATGACATGGAAATAGAAGTCTAACTTGTTAGAAGAAAAGAGGAAACTTGTGGGAGGGCGAGGGATAGAAAAAGGGCAAGTGGAGGTATAGATCAGAATATGCTGTAAAACATTAAAATGATAAAAAATTTGATTAAAATGAAAGATAAATTATTTTCTGAGCCTTGATCATTCATTTCCCTTGCTATTGGCAGGTGATGTAGGAGTGTCATCTGTCTATGTGTTACTATCATTGGTTAATAAAGAAACTACCTTGGCCTTTTGATAGGCCAGCCCTTAGGTGNTACAATTTTTGTGTTGTTATTTTGGGGTATAAGCTAGCCGTGCGGGAGCTGGGCCGTATGAAAAACAGGCCTGCTCACTTCATCACTACAGGCTGGCACTGATTTTTTTCTATTTTAAAATCTCTCCATAGTTCTGTGTTCTCCTGTATGTCAGATAATTGAAACTAGTGCATGGATGCCCATATGTCACTCAGTTATTTAAGTTTCCTTCATGTCTCTTCATGGATTGATACTCATTTATTTTTAGGATGGAATAATTTCCACATCTTGATGTGTGATTATTTATCTGTTTACTTCTAAAGGATATCTTGGCTGCTTCTAAATTTTGACAATTTTAAGTAAATCTGCTATAAACACCCATGCATAGGTGTTGTTCAGCATGTACATTTTCAGCACATTTGAATAGGAATCAAAGAATATTATGACTAGGTTTCTGGTACCAGTATGACTAGTTTTTATAAGAAACTGTTATAGTGTCTCCCTATCATTTTGTGTTCCTCTATGCCAGGGGTTCTCAACCTGCCTATGCTGCAACTGATGACCCCCAACCATAACATTATTTTGTCGCTATTTCATAACCATAGTTTTGCTAGTTATTAATTGTAATGTAAATATATATGTGGGAAATTTGATATGTGACCTCTGTGAAAGGGTCATTCAAACTCCAAAAGGGGTTGTGACCTACAGGTTGAGAACTTCTACAATAAACAATGAACAACTGTTCCTACTGTTTCATATCTGCACTGGCATTTGCTATTGCCAGTATTCTGGAGGTTGGTCATCCTAGAAGGTGTGGTATAGTAGCCCAGCATTGTTTTATTTTGCATTTTCTGGACAGACGGTGGTTTTCATATGTTCGCCAATAATATGTCTTTTTTTGATGAAGTATCTGTCAAGGATTTGGCCATCTTAAATTAAACTGTTTATTTTCTTATTGTTTTAAATTATTTCTGTATTTCAGATTATAGTCCTTTACCAGGTATGTCCTTTCTAAAGGCAATTATATATATTAAAATGCAAAGTGAATTTTCAGATCTTTTTTTCTAACTTTTATTCTACCTGCTGTGTGTATGTGTGTGAATGCATGCATACGTGTGTGTGTGTGTGTGTGTGTGTGTGTGTGTGTTTGTGCATGTGGAAGTCAGAGGACAACTTTCCAGAATAATTTCCCTCCTTCTACCATATGTGATTAGGTTGTTAGGTTTTGTGGAGAGTGCCTTTACAGGCTGAACCATCTATTTCCCCCTTTGTGCTGAGGAAAGATCTATCTTTCAATTATTTAGCAATTAAATTGTACTTTGTGCTTTTCTTATATCATGTCTCCCTTCCCCTCTCTTGTTAAGCAGCACAGTCCCTTTCTAGGATTGTGCATTTCTTGGCTTATCCTGACAGTGACAATCAAGAGCACTCCAGCCCAACTACTGATATCCTGTCTCCCTTCCTTCAATGAATAAAAGAAGATAACCCATTTTCTGTTTTTCATTTTTTTGCCACCTGACTGCATTACCATATGTTTTAGTAGCACAAGACAGACTACTCTTTGTTGAGAATTTGATTTAGTTTGCCATCAGCTATAGCTTGACCTCCAAAAAAATTCACTTATATAATTTCATCATATTATTTTCCTAAAATAATTTGATGATGAAATATAATTTGTTCTAGGATAAGCTTAGGAAAGCAAAACACAGAAAAACCAGGCTGTTTATATTTTTATTAATATAAGCATCCATAATAAATGGACAAGAATAGTTTAATATAACAGATATCAAAATAGAAGGGTTGCTCAAAGTTCAAGGCCAGTCTGGTCTACATAGTGAGTTCCAAGGTAGCCGGCCAGTTCTATAAAATAAGAATAATTAAAAAATTCTGTAGGTGAAGGTGAGGAGCTGAGAATCAATGTACTGTTTGGAAACTACTATGATAAATGCTAACCTACCTGGGAGAATCTGCATACCTCACTTAAAATCAAGCTTCTTTTTCTGATCCCTTCATGGTCTCAAATGTTAATGCAAGGCTAGAATAGAAAGGTGTCTACAAAGGGTAGTCTATTAGATAGGCTTCCTTAGAGGTAATGGCCACAAGAATATATCTAAAGCTGTCATATGGATAGTATAGCAGTGAGCATCTTAATATAGAAAAAACAGGGCACTTGGTAGCTTGTGAGTCCAAGTACCTGAACATCTTAGATGTCTCAACATGGTGTGGAAAGTCTGAAAGCTGCATAAAGAATGCTGGTGTTGAGTTGATATTGATAGAACCTGGCTGAACCAATTTCTCTTTGCCTCAGCCTGTGGTAACCAACATTCAGCTCTTGGCTCCCATAAATTTGACTCTTCTAAATTCACATGTAGGTTATAGCATATGGCAGTTGTTCCTCTATAACTGGTCTAGCTCAGAATAACATTGTTTCGGTGGGTACATGTTGTCTCAAATAATGAATTTAGTTTCTTTTCCAGGTTGCATACTATCTCATTTTATATGTAGATCAAATTTTCTATTGCCATTTATCCATAGACGGGTAGTTAGGTTGTGTGTAGATTTTCTTTACTGGGAATAAAACCACAATCAATATGAGAGTGCAATATCTCTTCAGGATTCCAGTTTCCTCCTGCCGTATAATCAGAAGTATATTTTCTGGCTCATTTGGAAATCTCTAGTTCTAAGTTTTGAGGTGAACTCTCTCTTTTTTATATAATATCTTCCTCAACAATACTATATTAGACTTCCACTTCCTCTAGATTCTTGCCATTGTACCTTGAATACGAAATATCTTTCACAGCCCCATGTATTGAGGACGTGGTTCCCACTTCCTAGCGCTATTATAAAGGCTTTGTGGAAACTTTAGGATGTGGGGTCTAAGTCCCTAGGGGCATGTCCTTGGGAGCTATACATTTTTTCTGGAATCTTCTTTGACCTGAGCTTTTCTTTTTTGGCCAGCATGAGGAAACAAACTCTGCTCTTCTATGCCATCCCTGATCCAATGTTCTGCCTCACCATGAGGCACAACAATGGAGATAAGCCCCAGAAATTGTGAGCAGAAGCAAATCTATCTTTCTTTTAAAGTGTCCCATAAGGTGTTAGGTCACAACAACGAGAAGTCTAGCATCACTCACAGCAATTGAAATGAAAAGGCCAGCATTCCCTGCCTTTGTTTTTGGCAGTGACCATCCTAACTGTTCATGCAACATCTCCTTGTTGTTTTGACTTTTATTTCTTGAATAATTGATGACATTGAACATTGTTTTGTACACTTATTGTCTATTTTTATCTTTAGAAAAAATATCCGTGTATGTCCTTTGCTCATTAAAAACTCTTTTTTTGTTGAGTGTTAGAGGTTTCTTATCTATTTGGGGCAGTTGTGTGATATAAATACTTACATCAAAGTCAATTTAAAGCTAACAGCTTGAAGCTATTGAATATAGTGCTGGGAAGAGATGAGCAAAAATGTGATCCTGTTTTTCATTTTGTGTTGGCAATAGCATTCTATTGTCTTGACCTTTGTTACTTTATAACTTTCGATTTGACCCCATTCCTTTTCCCTTCTATCACAGCACACATTTAACAGGTAAAATATCAAAATTTAACTAGAAAGCTGATGCCTAATTCTAAAAATATCACAAAAGGTGAAATGATTTCTTATACGTTTTATATTTACACACAGAGATCACACAGACAGAGTTGTATCAAGCATGGGCAATAGTTGCTGTTTGTGTAGCAAATTAAGGCAGCAGCATCAAGATAGACTATGATTTATGGTTCTGTCTTACTCTGAATTGACAAGACCCTCTCTGAAATAAGGTATTTGGTTATAATGATATTAGTAGATCCTCTGAGACAACTCTTTTAATAGACAAAGCCCTCTATTCATTACTTGTGTTAAAGTCAATAAGGAAAAGCGACATTCTCTGTATGTGTATCTCAATATCTTATTCACCCTTGCATTTGTTATTTTCTTACATGCTGTTATAAAAGCTCCTTCCAGTTCATATACCATTTTTTTTTTGCTGCCAACAGAAGTTTCTTCAAATTGAATGTAACTGCCCTACTTTAGACAACAGGGGTATACGAATAGAGCTGTGCTTGCTTACAATTTGTCCAGTTGGGGGAAGCAGAGACACAGCTAGAACTATTTGGCAAAAACTACTTAACATGCATGAGGATTTTGCCTTCGTTCCTTCAGTTTTCCTAGATGTCTGATGCTCGCGCCTCAGGTGCTTCACACAGGCACCTCTTTCTTATCTTTGTTTTTCAGGCTATGGTTCAACAAACCTCAGTTGGAGAAACTTAGAAAACCTAAGGAATGAACTAGGACTCTACTAAGCACTGTAATATTTGTGACATTCCTGAAACTATGGGGACAAAATGCTTGTGGTGTGCTTACAAAAGCTGAACAACTAATTCTCCAGAATAAAAAAGGTGTATATGCCTATAAATGCATTTCTATGTCATACTATTTAAAAATCAATAGCATATAATTAAAAAAATTATTTTTTTTCATTTTTTTATTAAAAATTTCCACCTCCTCCCATTTCCTTCCCATC
>LOEQ01016261.1:0-13603 GCA_001685075.1 Bramus lutescens | reverse complement strand
TCTCTCTCTCTCTCTCTCTCTCTTTCTTTCTTTCTTTCTTTCTTCCTTTTTATGACTTAAGGAATGTTTTTTTTTCTTTAATCTAAGTAAATATAGATTAAGGGATAGCAACTCTAGCCCAACTGTTGCCACTCCCTTTGTCTTATCCCACACCGGTTTCTTCTACCTTCTGTCATCGCATTCATCACTCAATGGATAAAAAGTTGCAGTTTATAAGTACAACACATAAAGACACAGGTTCCTTCCTACAGTCGGGGTAAGAAGGGGTTAACAGCTGAATAAGGCACGTGACACCTAAGAAGGCACCAGAGGGCACAGGTTAGGAGGTGGCACTGGATCTCAACCGCTACAGCTATTAGTGAGGAGGCAGCAACCCTTCAAAGCGCCAAGTCTGAAGCTAAACTAATAGGCTGAAGTGACGTAAGGGAAGAGCTGCATGTCAGCCATATTTGATCCTGCTAGCCTTTTACCCACTAACCCAATGGGAAAACTCTGAGTCCTGGATTACAAATGCCTCCTCCTGTGCAGAGGTCCTGGAGAAAGGGAGGAAGGGGTGGAGAGGGAAGTTCAAAAGCTAACATTCTTGCATGCATAGGAACTAATAGAAGACAGGAAAACCCAGTGAGGAAGAGTTCTCATACATATTCTTCACAGGGCCTTTAGTGAAGGAGGGGAGAAGAGAGGAAAGGGATGGGACACATTGGCTCCCAACCACTCAGGCACCCCTGTCTCTTTGCTACATTGTATACCAAAAAGAAGGTTGCCTCAGGAGCGAGAGGGCAGGTGAGCATCTTAAATTCTGGTTGAGGTGATGGTCTCCTCATCCTGAGGTGGCTTCCATCTTGTCATGGCAGAGGACACAGTGCCTCTTTTTGTTCTCAAAGAACATATAATCAGTGAGAAAAAATGGCTCCTTAAATCACAGCCTTTGCTCTCACTAGATCTATTGGAAAATGTAAGCCAAAGTCATTAGCATCTGTGAGGGCTTCTTGGAGCAACCGTCCCCACTGCTTTATGATACTGCCCACACTTCAAAGTTCTTCCTTAGTCTTCACCTCAGAGTTG
This sequence comes from Bramus lutescens, assembly GCA_001685075.1. Classification (NCBI taxonomy): domain Eukaryota; kingdom Metazoa; phylum Chordata; class Mammalia; order Rodentia; family Cricetidae; genus Bramus; species Bramus lutescens. Next base: position 12,538 of record LOEQ01016261.1, on the reverse strand, counting down.
GTGTCTATACCTCAGCCACAAAGCCCAGTAAAGCCCCTCTATTCAAAGGACAGCCCAGCGACCCGCATCCAGGATGGAGAATTTATAAAGACAGGAGGGACACCAGGTCTGTAGCACATGACCACTAACCCAAGTGGAGCCTTACTGCCATCTCCCAAAGGCCACAGAGACAGCAGCTGCAGGCACAGTGGAGCGGGCAGATGGGGGTGGAGCACCTCCTGGTCTCCAGGGTTTGCTAGGCGAACAGGAAGCTGCCAGCGGGCACCACAGCACAATGCTCAGACCACCACAATAGTTGCTGTCTTCAGCAGCCTGACCCCACCTACTGTCTAGGCCAGAGCATGGTGCATACCTATCGCAGGTCTTCTTCCGTTCAACCTTCTGATAAATCAAGATTTAATCAACCTGCCCTAGGAATTCGAGGCCAAAAGGCAATCCTGGCAGTGGTACGAAGGGAGCAGGAGACCTTGGAATTACGGCACCTAGCAAGGAGAAAACAATGAAGACAGAAGCAGAGGAAGGAGCCTGGCAAGCTTTGGAGCCATTCCGGGTCTAGGATCCCGCACTTTCTCTGAACGCCCAGCTGTCACACCTTAAGGAGCAGGAGGAATAACCTTTGGAAGGGCAAATAGCCTGCTGTGGGAGGGGACTCTTGGGTTGTCGGTGTCCTCAAGGGGCTTAGATCTGGAATGAAGACAAACTCTGGAACAGATAGACAGACAGACACAGACACAAAGACAAACAAGACAAACAGGCAAAGTGGAGGCAGCTGCTCCCAGTGGGGGCCCAGGGTCTCTTGACTTAGATAATTTGTAAACATCCAGAAACCATGTAGGTTTGGAACAAATAGTTATCAGCAGATCATTCATATTTTAACATATACCAAAGAAAATTGAGAGCACGTGCTTGGAGGCCACAGTGAAAAAAAATGAGCCCACATTTTAAGAAATAATAATGTTTCTAATATTCTAATAGTGTGCTTAACATTTTACCAAAGAGTAAGGAAAAAGGTGTATGTATCTTATAATCTCATGGAATCTACTCAAACCACAACTTAAAAATATCAAAATACAATCTAATAGAAAACAAAACTAGAAAAACAAACAAAAACTAAGCAAAGAAGCAAATAGTTCCCTTAGGACTTGTAACTCAAATCATATTCCCATATAAAGGAACAGCTCGAGGATAGTTTCTTTGCACTTTCAGATCAAGCAAATTTCTATTCACTTCTGAATATTTTGACACTTTCTACAGTGAGCAGATTTTCACATGGATAGCTACATCCTTAGTTCCCACAGAGTTACCAGAGAAAAATCAAAATGACCTCATCTCCACATAGGATACACCCATATTCCAGAGACAGAAAGTATTGTTTAGATTTTTTAAGAAGTTAGGTGGGTATCAGCTGAGGTAGTCAAGTAGTCCAAGATGACTAATCTTTTAAACAAACCAAAGAAATAAAGAATTGAGAATGGGTAAATTACTTGCCACATGAGTGTGAGGACCAGAGAGTCTGACTTTTCAGCATCCGTGTGCATAGCAGCCCCTTGTAATACTAATAGCAGTGCCCTGGAGGGGAAGATAGGGAATACCAGGAGCAAGCTGGCCAGCTTAACGAGCTCAATCAGTGAGCTCTGGGTTTAATTGAGAGATCCTGCTCTGATGATGAAGAAGGTGGAGAGAGGTTGATGAAGCCATGCAGCATCAACTTCATTTTATTTGAGAATGGAAAGAGAAAACAGCATTGACAAACAACAGTGGATTGAATATTTGTCAGCCATGCAGTTATCCGAGGACTAGAATATATTTGTATTTTATCACATTGTATTAGATTATTGTTTGGAAGCCCTGATAATTACCCTGTAGTCCTTTAGGTTAAGAAAGATCTCACCATCGTCTTTATGCTTTCATATATTGTCTTGTGTATAACAAATATTTGATAAACGTCTAATTACTGAATCAGTGACTACTACACAGAAGGGGGAAAAAGTCTACCATCCTGACTGGCAGAAGAAAGACGATGTGAAATGTTAGATCCTGGTAATACATGATACAATTCTCTGATGGATGCTACTTGGGCTTAAGCCCTGGGTCACATTCACAAACAGGATGTTTGTGAGCAAGGGTGACGGAATTAACAAGACAAGGGTGAGATGAACAGGAACAAACAGCAGGCAGAACTGAGGAGGACCTATTTAATTTCCAGTGGCAAAATATAGCAAAACTTTTTCAGCTTTTCCAGCAGTCGTAATGAAGATATAATGCTTGTCTTATATGATTACTAAATAGATAGTAAACCAATAAACTATATAAATCACGAGCATTTGATATTTGTAAATAGTTGTGAACTTTGACACAATAATTGGTCCTTTATCCCCCTTGGTATTTTGTGTACTTTCCGCGAAAATATTCTGTTGTTACCAAATTGGTTATTATTTTGTTTATTTCACGGTTCTTAGTGACCAAGCCTAGTTCACAAATTCCAATTGCTTTTCAAAAATAATGTTCAGCTTCAAAACAATGAAAATGTTTCAACGTTGAAGAGGTTCAAAATGGTAGAGAAATCAAAACTCATTTGTGTAAATAATTTAGATTCAATTTATGAAAATAAAAGAAATACCGTTTTTATAGTCATGACTTTTTATTAAAAGAACTAATCATTTCAAGATGACTCAGCTTGAGTTTGCGAGACAGAAGCCTGAGAGGCACTTAAAAAGTCTTCCTGTTCATACTTCTTGCCCAATCAGATGTTTCTGTTTTGATAATTTCATAAATGGGCTTTCAAAATCTGAAAACTTACTTGCCACAAGAGTACTGCCCTTTTCAAGGACGAAGTAACAAGAGGTGTACAAACACTGCTGATGAGAAGTGTTGTTTCCAATACAGAATCCTTCTTAATAAGATTGACTTGTTTCTTCTTCTTCTTTCCTTTCTTCCTCTTCTCCTCTCATGTGTCTCCTGGCTTTATATCTACAGACCTAATAATAGGGCCAAATAAATTATGTTGACCTCCTAGAACTAACTCACAAACAAACTCTGTGTGTGTTTGTGTGTGTGCGTGCGCACTCGTGTCTGAAGTAAAACGAGGATACATAAATCAAGGTTCTTAAGTGAAGAAGTTGCGTTTTGCATCTCTTTAGTGTATAAGAAGCCAAGCTAGGAATAGAAGGAGGCATCAAATGCTATTGGCCAGAAGAAGATGTTCTAGTTTTATCTATTAAGGAACACAGGACTTGATTCTGGTCCTATTCAGGATTAGAAACTGGTTTATTATTTAGGCAAGAATCATGAAAGCATGATTATAGAATTACCAAATAGATTATAGAATCCCCCCCCAAAAAAATCACTGGGAAAGGATAAACTCAAATCTTAAGTAAAACCACCCAAAAACAATTACAAATGATGAAAAAGATATCTTCTAAACCCCATGACCATCTAGCATCCGTAGTGTGAGACAACTTAGTGTTTTTCCAAGTGATATTATACAGTATGAAATAAAAATTGTACATGGCCCATTATTACCAAAAATGCTTAACCCTAATCTAATCAAAACTATCCAAGTCCATTACCGAAAGTAGATAAAACAGTTAAATAATAATGACAGAAAATAAAAATAGACAAGATGCGAAGGTTGACCTGCTACAAGAGATCCTTAGCTGGGCACCTGTTCAAAACAGCATTATAGGGAAGGAAAATTTATCAAAAAGACAAAATTGACAAGTACTATGTGTGATCATTAATGGGGTCTTTAGCAGAAAATAAAGGTTTAAAAAATCAATAAAGAACAGTTAAGGGCAACGAAGAAATTTTCATATGAACTGGATTTATTTTTTAAAAGTTGGGAATTGTTTATTTTCTAAAGAGAATGCTCTTATCTTAGAAAATACACATTATACTTAGAGGTAGACCATCAGAACCTTGACCACTAACTTTCATTTATAAAGGAAACAGAGCATGACAGATACGTGAATCACAGCTCACTCTCAGTACCTTTTCTGTGTAATGAACTAAAATTAACCAGGACTTTTTGGTGTTTCTGCATCGACTTATGTCTCTGTTTCCTTTATAACTTTGGATTCTCTACCTTTTTGCCATGCATGGCAAATCATGAACAAAATTCTAAGGTCAACTCAGACTAAACAGGTTATGCTTATATTCCAGAGAGAGAAAACATTATTTAGATTTTTTTAAATGTTAAGCTCATGCGATTCCCAGTCTTCATTCAGGAAAGCACAATAAAAGTACTATTTTTGCAGACCCTTTGCTTCTTCTATTTTATAAGCCCCTGATAGTTGTTTATCTATTCTTCAACAGAACCTTTGTGACACAAAGGTTCTAAAGGAATAGCTTATTGTCATGAAGTCTTCTGTTTTAATTTATAAGAAGGAATTCAACACACTGGGAGAGAATCTAGCACACCCGGAACAATTTTTGAAAAATGTACACGAGCAAATCTAACAGAGAATATGATGTAAACAATTTGGTGCTCCTGTTTTGTTTTTCCTAGATGAGAAGACCTTCAGAGCTAACAGGAGGGCCTCACAGTAGGAATCCTGTTTGGACCCAAAGGCACGTGGATTCTGCTGTCTTTGTCTCTCTTGCTTATCTCAGGACTATGGTTAACTCTGAACAACAGGCATGCGGAGAACTGATTTTGCCTGGAACAGAGTGGAGGAATTCTAGTTAAGGGTGGTCCTAATTCCAGCACAGGTCTCTGGAATAAATTTTCTCAAGGCAAGCACTGCAAGTAAGAAAAGGAAAAAGAAAACAAGTCAAGGATACTTGCTGAGGACCTAATCATATTCCTTAAAATCTGTATGTTGAACCCCCAGTCTGAGCCCCAGAGGCTGGTTCTCTGGAGTTGACGCTTTAATAGATAATTTATTTTAGATGATATCCTGTGAGCACAGGTCTTATCAGCACAAGAAATGTTAACTCTGATTGTGTGGAGATGCATCTATCTCTATGTAAAATCTGGAGAAACAATGCGAAGGCAACTACCTGGAAGTCCACTTAAGAGCCTGAACCAGACCTGGGGATCTGGAACTGTGAGCTTAGATGTTTAGCCTCTAGAACTGTGAGAAGATAAATGTCTGCTACTCAAGCTGCTAATTCTGCCATATGCTGCCATGGAAGCCCAAGAAGATGGGCATTAATACATACGTTGCTATTCAAAGACTGAAAATGGAGATATCATGTGAACATAGTACATCTACATACTTTAGATAGTTAAGGAGACAAAATTCAAGTACAATATTGGAAGTTTGAAATTCAGCTGTAAAGAAAAAGTTCTTAAATTATTTTACAAAAATAATCACAAATAAAATAAACCTCATGCACCAAAATTGACCAGACTCGTGGTCTATACATCTTTGAACTTCTATATGGTTAGAATAGCCATTCTGAAGCTGTGGAACTTCGCACTAGATACTTTCAGTATCAAATATATTTTTATGCACTCATCCATCACCAGAAATGAATGCTCTATGACAGAAATGAAACCAGAAAGACAATTAACTTTGCATCCTCTTTTTTAGCTTCTGTTCATTATTCAATCCTTGGAATAACAGTTTGAAGAAATGAAAAAACATATTTTTCAAAGACAAGGCTCTTGCTGTCACGTTCAAAAGGTAAGTCACAGTTGAACACAAATTCATGAAAGAAAAAAATGGCATTTATGAAAAAAATCTAGCAAAGCTAATAAGACTTTAAAATAGGACTTTAAGATTTAGTGATGAAAAGGCTCCGTGGGAAGGGCCAACTGTGTCTGTTAGGAATTCCAAAGGCAAGATACAGGAAATGTGCTACAAAGCAAGGACAGAGGAATGAAGTCCATGCCAAACACGTGCCAGTAAAACAGGAAATAGATACACTGCCAGAGAATCGAGACAGCACACTTTAGCCAATATAGGGAGAATGTATTCATTGCCAAGAATGACAGCTCCCTCATCCACAGCACAGTAGCAACTAAAGCGTGGTGGAATTCTTTCAGAGTGACCAAAAAAAAGAAAGAAAGAAATTATCTACCAATTTAAAAATTAACTTCAACTGGTGTGTCTCTTTAAAATAAGTATATCAGTGGGGCTAAAGAACTTCATTTGCAAACGTTCTTACAAGAGATTCAACTAGATGACTGGATAATGGAGAAAACTGAAAACAAATCAGACCAGAGAAAAAGCATATGAGCATACATACATAAGACATCCAAGGACCACCTCCCTCTTAAGACGTAAAAGCCTTGGAATGCTGGAGTTGGGGTGGGGCTTTCCATTTCCCCTGCTTGAAGGAAAATTGTTTTGTCCATTCGCCCGCCATACTGATTGTGGGGGATAAAAAAGTCAGGAAAGTCTTCCCTCCAAGATTACAGTGGAGGCAAAACATAGTTCAAACACATAGCTCTTGAAAGGGAACAAGAAAACTCCATAATACAAGTTTCTACATTAATACATGACTGGAAACAGTTACTATAGGGAGAATCTCTGGAAGCTACTACACCAAAGACTTCAAGGATGCCAGGCAAGTTTCGGATGCTGCCTAAGAGTGAGCTGCAATTCTGAGGAAAGCAAACCCAGTCCCAAGAGCAGGGTAAATTTCTGTGAGCACAGCAGACTAAGGTAATTAGAAACTCTTTGGTCCACATTATAAGCCAGGCACTGAATAGCATACAGATAATTAAAGCTTTTATTTCATGCATATGTGGGTTTGCTGCCTTGTATGTATGTGGACTCTATGCATGCAGTATCCTCTGGTGCCAGAAGAGGGTGTTGGATATCCCTGGAAGTGGAGTTACAAATGGTTGTGAGACCCCCATGTATGTGCTGGGTACTGAACCCATGCCCTCTGGAAGATCAGCAAGTGCTTTTAACTGCTCATGCATCTCTCCAGCTCCCCAAATGACTTTCCTGAGACAAACAAAAGTCTGAGAGATCCTTCCTTTTGTCTAAACAGGCTAAGTTTTCTGATGATTGAGCTGAAATGAGAATGTCAAGAACACCGTTTACTAGTTAAATCTCTACACAAGAAGGCAACAGAAGACCTCTGGAAGTATGTGAAATCTGACAGATATTGCAGGGCGGGGGAAAGGATAAAGCAAAAACCACAATTAAATAAGTCAAATGGATTGATAAACAAAAAGATTGCAGAAAACAACAAAGCCAAGAAATGAAGAGGCAGAGGACAACAAACAAGACAACAACACTGAAGCTCTGCATCCACCTTGGGTTTCTCTCACTAATTGGAACATGGAGGAAAAATAGCAGTGTAATGGAAAACCCCCAAGGCATTGCCAACTAATGACCCAATCAACCCTTAGCGGCAATTACAATAAACTCTAACAGCAGGAAGGCATTCTCTCCCAATAAGCACACGGTCTCATAGCAAAACCATCCAATGAATGGCCATATTTTTAAATGAACAATACTGGACTTCCTGCTTCAATTGCCCCAGCAAGTATGAGGCAACTACTGCTGAGGAATATCAGAAGTTCTCCATCTGAGGGGAATTCTGAGAAAGAAGGAAAGTAACATATACTTTAGGGGACTCAGAATGGCGTGCAACAAAAGGCAACATAAACAGCCTAAATAAAATAATCCTTCATCAATGTCCTCACAGCAAGGAAAACACTGAACAGTGAGAAGTGTCAAAGCTCCCTAGCTTGAGATAACTATTATTCAGGAAGACTACCAACTCCAAACTGAGAGAAAATCTATGGAGTCCAATCCAAGATCCGTTCATCGAAAAAGAAAAGCCACAGCAGGTATGGACAGCTAAACAGCCGTGGTGAAGCTTTTCTGAGGACGAGGTTCTCAACAGTTTGAGAGTGAGAAATTCGAGAAACCCAGCCTTGGGGGAAAGGATCTTGAGTTTGAGTTTTACATCAGTTTCTCACTTGAGGACATGAAAATGCGTTTGGAGACCCAGCTGTGACCAGAGGATAGCGTGATCACGGTGAAATATACTAAGACCCTCCTTTCTCATCAAGTCTTACTTGCCAGGGAGTGATTTTACCAATGTATACACCACCTAGAGGGAAGGCCATTCTCCAACTCTACCTTCTCTAATTTCCTTGGCGCCCCTGAAGAGAGCCAGAGGAGGAATCTGAGCTCACAGAGCATACCCTAAGCCATAGGAGAAAGAAAATCATAAAATTATGCATTTCCTACCTCACTTCTCACTATTCCCACAGCAACAGGGCTCCAAGGAAACAGATTTCAGATGAAAGAACCAAGAAATGTAGACTCCAGCACAAGGAATACTCAAGAAAACCCGAAGACAATATTGTGAAAAGTGAAAACATGAGAGTACTTGCAATGTTTGGTTCATACAGCCACAGCTACAGTAAGTTTTAAAGATGGCCTATTTTGTAGCCAGATTAAAATAAAACCCCACACTAAAAGCCCACCTACCTTTCTAATTGTCTGGGACATTATACCTGACTTTCAAAAAGATAAATCCATAAGGTGCGTTGAAAGGCAAGAAAAAAAAAAAACACAGTGAGCATACAAGGCAAACATTGGAACTGGCCTCAGATGACACAGATTTTTAAGTTCTCAGGGAGATTAAAATGATTAATATGCTGGATAATAAGCTAATATGTTAAGGGAAAACGGTACAAGTAGACAATACACAATAACAAATGGTAATATAATCAGAAAGATAAAAACTTCATTTAAAATTCAAACAAAGCACTGGAGAGCAAACTAAAAAAAGAAAGAATGCTTTTGAGGGTCCAGCAGTGGACTGAACATAGAAGAAAGTATCTGTTATCATAGAGAAATACCAAAGGAAATGTCCCAAATCGGAATGCTTGTGCATTGAATAGTGGCCACTCGAAAGACATATCCAAATTTGAACTCCTGGAACTTGTCTTTGTATGAGTAATTAAATTAAGGATCACAGGCTGAGATCATCTTGGACTTAGGGTAGCCCCTAAATCTTTTCCTGATAAGAAAAGAGCTGATTTGAGAACAGACACGGGGCGGGGGGAGGGAGGAAAACGAGCAGAGAAGCAGATATTAGAGCAACATACACACAAGCCAAGGGATCACAGATTGCCAGCAGCCCCCAGAAGCTGGCAGAGCAAAGGGAACACGCCTCCCTAAGGCTTTTGCACAGAATGCAGTCTTGCTGACTCCTCGATTTGGGACTTCTGGTTGCCTTAACTGTGAGGAAATACGTTTCTGTTTCTTTAATTCACCCAGTTTATGGTGATTTGTTGCAGTGGTCCTAGGAAGCCCATATACATGTAAAAAGAAAAACAAACTGAAAAACTTCAAACAAAATCAAATGGTGTAATATCTTGAAAAGGAAGGAAAAAGAGGAGGAAAGGAAAGAGGAAAAAACAAGAAACGTCATTTTGGGAGTCATGCAAACGAGAATGGAAGACTGAAATGTTTATAGAAACACCTTAAAACTATAAAGCTAGTGTTCTAGATCTGTTGAAATTTACCCTTCAAAGTCAGAGAACAGATACTTTCTCAGACATGTAGACACTGAGGCAACTCATTGTCACAAACATGCCATGCCTAAAATTTTAAAAGGAGGTACACAGGGAGGAGAAAAAATATCCCGGATAAGAAATCCAGAGCTCAATAAAATTCAATGCAAGGATTAGAGGCACAATAAATTCTCTTTTTCTTAATTGATCTAAAAAAAAAAACCCTTTTACCAGTTCTGAGTTTCTGGTTTCTGAATTAACTTCCATGCACTGTGAAAAGGTGCACCTGGTACTCCTATAAGAAAGATGGAGAGCTTCACTAACCTATGAGTAAAGAGATATACAATGGGAAAATATTTGATACATTGTACATTTAGCAAAATAATAGTATCAGGATCACCCTTGGGGATGAACTCATCAACCATGAATTTTTGGTCAGATTTACAGTACAGGCATACATTTCCTCCTGTGAAGTGGACTCTCATCAGAAAATGGTTAGATTTCCCATAGCATTCCTGGCACTATTGCTCCAATGGGCATATCTTATCAGGCTGGACTTTACTGTACCACACAGGATGTACAGTTGGGTAAGATTGTTGGTGGGTGTTTGTTCAGTCTATACTGTATAATACTTTCTGATACAATGATCGATAATCACCAGGAAGGAAGGTCCCTGATCAGTGCTAGCTTGTATTCCTCATATCCTGTGATTAAAGTGTGCAGCATATATCTTCAGCAATAGAGTCTTATCATCAAACTTTGGTGAACAGCCAAGAACAATAAAAGTAGTCCATATTTTGGGGGGAGTCTCCAGAATATCTCTGGCTGTTAACTCAAGGAGGGGTATCCCACAAATCTGGTATTGGGGTTGTTTGCATGTTTCTGTTTTTGTTTGGTTTGTTTTGAGTAACCATGGCTTCTTGAAGAAGCAAAATCACCTATGTAGCAAAATGCCAATTAAATTCCTGTGTGTGTACTTATATATTTAACAAGTTTATAGAATAGGTTTCTGTTAGTCCTATCAGTCATCCTTAGTTAGTTGTAGTTAGTCCTTCCGTGCTCTCTTTTCTTCCCTACTCTCCCATGCCCCTCCTTGCTTCCCTTTCTTCTTTCAAATCACTTGTGTTCTATGCTACTCCTTTAAGAGCTGGCCTTCCAATCACCTTAGTAGCCTTAGAACTGGCTAAAGTGCAGAAAACAAGTGTGTTTGGAGTGCTTAAATGATGGAAAAATCTGTATTACACTCCTTCCCACAAAGCTCTGGAAAAGAACGTACAGTAAGTAATCTATAGTGGAAGAAGAAACTGGAAGGATGTAAGAGCCAGATGTTGGGAGGGCACTATTGGGAAATAGTGACTTCTAGCCATAACACTCATGAGCTTACAGCAGAACAAGACCTATACCAGGTCAACCACACATCATCCCTGCATGGAGCAAGAGGGGTTCACAAGCCTCCATCTCCAGCTAAGGAGATACTGACAGTAGATGGCTGCTGTGGATGGGAGAGTCGTTTTTCCTTAGTGATGTAGTCCATGTTAAGTTAATGTTGCTCCCACAGATGATCACACCCCCATGAATATGTGCCAGCACAAACTGGACTCAGTGGGTCACAAAAAACAAAAGCCAAAGACAGAGAGAACATGAAGTTGAGAGAATATGGGGTGAATTTGGCAGGATTTAGAGGGAGAAAAGAAAGAGTATTACTAAAGTATATTGTATACGTGTATGAAGTTCTCAAGTTAATTAAAATATTACATTAAAATTATAAAATATGATCCTAAACCACAGCATAATTAAATTAGAAATAAATGACAGCAATTTACAAATGTGTTTCTTCTAAATAATTTGTGAGTTGAAGAAGAATTAACAATATTAATAATGTTTAACTAAAATGCCACAGACAGAATTTTATGGACTGTGATAAGGTACTCCTTTAGAGGTGTGCTTACAGCATTGTGCATTGTTATTAATTTTAAAAAATCACAAATTAATAGTCTACCATCTTAAGGAAATAGCTAGAAAAAAATAAAATAACTAGAAAACAGAAAATCAACTTAAAGGGAGGAAAATGGAAGGAATGGTACAGATAATATCAGAAGACAATACAAAACAGACCAAATCAACAAAAAGCAGTTCTTTGAAAGGAAAAATAAAATTGATGGAACAATAATTAAACAAATAAAGAAAAACAGCCGCATCAATGTGAAAAAGTAGAAATTCCTGTTGCAGTAGATGTCCTATTGTTTTTTAAATGATAACTGCCAAAATTTGTAAGTTCAATAAATATATGGAAGGAATAGAGGTTAAAAGTTGGGAATTTAAACCAAGCATATAAATTGCAAACCAGTAAAGTTCACAAGACACAGTTTAAAAGGATCAAATTTATAATAAAATAAAAAGAATAAAACCAGAAAATATAACAACAGAGCAGTGCAGAAACTTTAATTAGCCAAATTATATGAAGACACAGTCCTCTAGACTGTCAAATCTTTAAGTCTTCTAAAAACCAACAAATTTTAAGAGTTTCCCAAAGAACACAGAGTTTTTATAAGTTGCAAAAAAAAAAAAACCCGCAAACTTACTCCAAGCATTTATACCCTCATCATTATACCCATAGTTAAGGTTTATCACAGGAAAGACATACAGTTCCAACTAAAAGTGACCTTGTATCATTAATATGTGACAAATACAGGAAGTTCATCACAGCCTCAGTGTCCAGAGGCTCTGGGGATGCTTCATTGCATAGGCCTGGTTCATTGATTGATTGTCCATACCTTAAATTAAACCCACAACCCTGCTCCTTCTAGGGTATGGTTAAGTGAATGTACAAAGTTTGTCTCATTAGAATAAAGAATGAGGTGTTGCTTACAAAACTCACATGTAAAGCAAAAGTACCCTCAAAATAAAATCAAGGGTTTAGAGATTACATCCCAGGAACAATGGTTACGCTTGTCATTAGACAAGGCCTAATTCTTTACTGTGTACTATTATTATGAAGGAAGATATACTATTTTTTTTAATATATTTATTTATTTATTTATTATGTACACAATATTCTGCCTGTGTGTATGTCTGCAGGCCAGAAGAGGGCACCAGACCTCA
>LOEQ01016260.1:0-13605 GCA_001685075.1 Bramus lutescens | reverse complement strand
AGCTTCTCAGTTTTAGGAGGTCCCATTTATTCAATGTTGCCTTTATTGTCTGTGAATCTATAGTTCCTTGTTTCCTGTGGTAACAAAAGCAAAACCTCTTCTCCCAAATAATATATCTTTTGACTTAAATTTTAAAATCAAAGATATATATATATATATATGTATAGATAGATAGATAGATATAGATATATAATTAATTAATCCAGCAGCATTTACTATCAAATGTCTTTTAGCAGCTTTTTCTCCTTCCTCAGCATTCAAGCAATTCAAAAAGAACATAATATATATGAGAAAATAGAGTATCCAGATTCTTTGTGTGTATTCCATCTTTACATGGCTTTATTTTAAACTGTATTTCTTTTATTTAAAATTTTTGGCTTTTTGGGACAATGTTTCTCTATGTATCTTTGGCTGTCTTTGAACTCACTCTGTAAACCAGGCTGTCCTTGAACTCACAGAGGTCCGTCCTCCTCCTCCTCCCAAGTGTTGGGATTAGGGATTGGTGCCACGACACCCAACTGGTCTCTTTTTTTTTCTTTTTTATTTTAAGGACTTTAGCCTTTTTTTCTTTTTTCTACCAAGCCTACAGTTATTTTTAAACACACTGTAAGCCATTTAGATTTTTTTCTTCATTTGAATCTATCTTTACTGTATATCTCTCTTTTTCTGACCATATGAGTCTTTAATTTGCTAAGCAATATGGCTAGGATTAAATCTGTGGCTTTGACAGCAGGATCCAGTCATCCTGTAGCTTTCTGTGATTCCAGCCTCAATGAGGAGGTACTGGCCAGAGTCATGTTTATTGTCACATCTCTATGGCATTTCAAGGTCCCTGCCACCACGGAAAACCATGTGGTCAGCTTTTCATCAACACCATTTAAGTGTTTTGTGGCAAGACCTCTTAAAAGAGCTGCAAGGTTTTGCACTGGAAGCTGAGTCAGGAAGCCTAACTTAAATGATAACACTAGTGGTGCAATGGCACGATTATTTGTGAGTTTATTGATAGACTTATTGTTGGCCTTGGAAACTTTTTTAAAGCTACATTCATGTCCTTCGTGTGCACAGCTGGATTCACTTAGGGAGAAAACATTCTTGTGGCCCACAGAGTTCACTACCACTTTAGCTTTTTCAAAGGCTCAATGAGAGAAATATGTTCCATTATGAATTTCAAAATTATTACATTGGCAAATATCAAAAATTAAATTCAGTCACTAATTAGGAAGTTTTGTTAAAGACATCATTTTGGTTAAATCAATTTAAAGACAAATGAAAGCAAATTAGGCAAGAAGGTGATTTTACAAATCCTAAAACTAAATACATATATATATATATATATATATATAAATGTTATTTCATCTATTAATCATCAATGCTGTGATAAAGAAGTCCTGTTATGGGTCTGATGCTAGCTTGTAACCCCTTCACTCAGAAGGCAGAGGCAGGGTTACGTAGCTAATCTAGCTTTATTGTTGATAACCAGACAAATAAGCAATTGGCCCTTTCTCACAAGATTTGGGAGACATTTGTCAGGTGGACACCAGAGGCTGTCCTCTGGCTGCCACATGGACTTGCACTCCCTAACACAAAAATTCACATATACTCACACATTCACTCAAACATAAAACTAAACTAAATATAAAAATCACCAAAGGGAAGAAAGCACACTCTTTCTGCTGGAGTTTGAGTGACAATCATCAAAAAGTGTGATATCTAGTTGCATTTGTGTGAGTGTGTGTGTGTATATGTGTGTGTCTTTGTGTCTATGTGTCTGTGTGCAGTATTAGGCAATAATTTAGATAGCAAAATATCTTCACCTTTGAAATGTAGAGAAGTTGAAAAGACTAGTATAAAGTTCATTTTGATTATCTTCATTTCTCAAATTTGCTAGCCTCTTAAAAAAAGATGTATACACCAAAAACCTATATGCACAAGTTATTGTTTGTCCATACATACATTAAAAATTGAAATGACATGCCACTTTTTAACCCAGTGTAATTTGCCAGGCATCACTTTCCAGGGAACATAGGCAGGGATGTACAATGTGTTCTTTTCTAGTTAGGAAACCGGGTGGCAGATGCTAAGGTAAATGGAGCACATCAAGGATATGTAATTTTGACAAACAATAAGCACAATGCTTTTAAAATATGGCCTCTTTGCAAGTTTATAATTTGAAAAGTATTAATTTATCATTCTATGTCTAGGCTAGTTTAAATGATGCAATTGAAATTGGAATTTTAAAGGATCAGAGGAAGTTAAAATTTTCTGGGGACACAATTAAAAAAATTATGTTAGATGTGAATACTGATGGCAAGTACCGTAAAATTGGAAAAGATACTAAATCTTGCCAAAATGGCGATGAATAAGAGAAACACAAAGCCTTTATTGTTTAGCCATCACAGAAAGTCTTGAAGCCAAGACCAAGCTGGCTCTCATCCCAGGTGAACATAAATGGAATTGAAGGAGTTACATGCACAGGCCACTGCTTGCCAATTGGCTTGCCTGCAATATTAATCACATGAGAAAATGTGCAATTGTTCACACTGGTATACAAAATTATTCCAACCAGTGTGTGCTATCTCTAAGAGTGTGAATTATGAAGAAAAAATGAAGAATTGGGTTCATTCTCTAAGGAAATATACCAATTCTCAGAAGAAGCTTCAGATTCAATAGGGATAACATAGTCGTTTCCAATGGGCTACTTTTATTTATTTGAAAAGAAGGTGACAAACTAGATTAAATGTTTCCAAAATATTCATTCAGCTTTAACAGTTTTTAAGAGGCTAGCAAATTTGAGAAATGAAGATAATCAAAATGAATTTTATACTAGTCTTTTCAACTTTTCTACATTTCAAAGTTGAAAATATTTTGCTATCTAAATTAAATCAAGTAAATCATATCATTTTATTAAAATATTCTTTAATTTACTCAATCTGTTTTTATACTGTGCCTGTTTTGTCAAAGATTTTAAAGCATTAACTGATTTAATTGTAGTAGAATTTGAGAATCACATGAAATGGACAATTTACTTTGTTGTGGGTCTCATAAGTTATTCAAAATGAACCCATAACTTCAGTTATACTTTAAGATTTATTTGGTAATTAGAGATGATATAATATGAATATATTAAATACAAAACTAATTCAACTTTTTGCTTTGCATCCATTATATTTATGAGTAAAAATAAGGTAACTATTAAATCATAATCAATATATTATTTTGTTTAAGTAATTATTAAAAATAGAGTTGAATGCTTGCTTGTGCAAAACAGTCATCATCAGACAAAGATAAAGCAGTAAATAAAGATAAAATTAATTATATGTTATAATTTTTAAGATTTATTCATTTATTATACATGCAGTCTTCTGCCTGCATGTATGCTTTCATTCAGAAGAGGGCACCAGACCTCATTACAGAAGGTTGTGATCCACCATGTGGTTGCTCGTAATTGAAATCAGTACCTCAAAGATAGGGCAAAACAACATACTATGGTCATCTATAAAATATATTGTAAACAAGAAGTGGGGAACTCCAAAAGTTATCTCACATTTTAGCTGAGCAATAAGTGGAATGAAGTGATAAACCAACTGTTCAACTAAGTGCATTATCAAATTAATTTACAAAGTTATTCCTGCTATTTGAATTTTATGAGATAAACTGTTTTGATCCTATTTCACATTTGGAAAAATATATTTTAATTGAACAAAGTCCTGTTCTCCATTGAATTGCCAACAAAAACAAGTCTGGGGACCACTACAGAAGCAGACTTAACTTGTGGATCATTTTAAGCATCTGAAATAATTATACTTAATGAAAATTACCAATTTATTAAGGTACCTATCCTAGATATATATTTATACTACTTCATATAAATGAGTGACATGTGCTTTTAAATAAGCCTACCTCATTTCTATTTTTTTTTCCTTTGTTAAAACATATTGAAGTGTTTCAGGCTGAAGGGTAAATGATAACCTGGGTTGTATTTGAAACCTAAGTGTTAAAAAGAACTTTTTCAAACAAAAATTTTAAAGTGTGGAAAACTCATTCTACCAGCAATCTGAAGAAAATGGAATATCTGAAGGAAAAAGCTTCATATCTTCTATGATATGCTCATTTCAAGATAATGTTTTGAATGGTAGTGAGAGAAAGTGTCAGCCCATGTAGTTCAATTTCTAATATTCAAAGTCACCTCTAAATCAGTCTTCTTCATTTCACACACTCCAGTATTGTTTCATCTCCACTATTTCCTTTCTCTTATTTGATTATCAAAAACTGTGTGGTTAACTAAAATTCTGTTAAATATTTAAGTGATAGTCAACATCAGTATTCAAAATATTCCATAGAAGAGGCCTACTTACTGACTATATCCTGGAGTTCCTCTTATGGTTGATTTTATTTCCATTCCAATATGAGTTGAGAAGGTTCACAAATTATCTCAATCTATTTAGAATGTGTTAGAATATACTTTGGGATCAAGATTATATGCAATGGAGATGATTTCACAAGAATAATGAAAAGAATGTACATTTCATATATATTATATGGAATATTATGTAGTTTTATTTTATTCTCATGCTGTGTATGGTAGACTTCACAAAGCCTTTGCTAAATGTTTGTTTGAAAGTTCCATCTGTAATTGAGAGTATAATATTAAAGATACATTTTATCAGAATTGTATTAATTTAAAATTACCTGCTAACTTCTTGCAGTTTATATATTGGAGTTATAATTTATAAGTGGCAATTATTTTTAAATGATTTTCCCTTTTCTTTTATTCACTTTACTAATCTAAAATCATGTATTTCCTAAGGAGACATAGTTTAGCTAAGTGTTCCACCTCATTTGTTTTTGGGACTCATATTGCTGCTGAACAGATGGATCCCTTTTTCCCAACATGAGCTAGTCTTAAGCGCCATGTTTTAAGAACAAACTTGAGATTTTCACCAAAGAAAATAAAAACTTATGGGTTATTAGTGTGCTTTGTTCTTAGTAATTGAATATTTTAATATAAACCAGTCCTAGCTTATTTATACTCTTCATGTATAAGTTTCACTTGAGTTTAGAAAAGGCTGACACAACAACATGAAATAATGGTGTTATGTTTAGCCAGATGTATAAGTTGGATTCTGACACTACTTGAGTGTGTGAAACAGTATTTCAGGCTGGAGAGGTGGCTTAGAGGATAAGAATCCTAGCTGCTCTTCCAGAGGATCCAGGTTTGATTCCAACTACCCAGCAGGTGGTTCAAGCCTTTGTAATTTCCAGTACAAGGAATCTTATGACCTTTTCTGACTTATATGGTCACCATGGGTACATTTTATGGATATGTATAAATGCAGTCAGAACACAAACATACATATGATATAAAATTAAAGATGTTAAGGAATATCAGCTTATCTTTTAAACTACTGGTAAGAAATTTAATATTTAAAACATAATAAAACAGTAGTTATTTTTAAGGAATGATAGATGAAGACTCATAAAAAGGATCCTTATATATTTTATCAATTCTTCTTTACACTTTTGTGACACCATGAAAAGAGTTTATGTAGAATTGATAACATTTTTATTGTAATCTATATTTTGGATCAAGTAACTCAGAAAATTTAAGAAATTTTCATATTTCTGAATACCTTCTTTAATAACACCAGAACCCTATTGATATATACTCATGTGTTATTCATCCTCTCTTTTATCCTTTACTTTGAACTCTTTCAACTGCATGTCCTCTTACTGAGGAATTTCATATCCAGTCATATAAGACAGACATTTCCTAATGTACAATGTCTTACAAAGGACATAACTACTGAATCTGATGATAGTTTGCAAAGCCAAAATTGGAGACCCAAATCCGTAAAAAAATTATTTGACTGTCATTGTTATTTACCTGAGAAATATACTCAGTTGCTAAGGAATTCTGTTGTATTTGTTCAATATTACCATAACTAGACCAAATGTCTTATTATATAAATGGGCAAAACAAAGCAGATTTGTAACATTTGTATATGGGATTTCACATAAAATTAGAATGCATTATCAAATCTTAGTAAATAAAAAATTGAGATGTTGATGCAAGTATTTGACATTATTTAAACCTGTAATTTTCTTGTTCTAGAATTGAAATTTACATTCACATTTAAACAAGTTTTATATAATAATTAATTTGGTTGTTTCTCTGTATCCTGTAATTCTATTACTCCCATTAGATTCCTCAATTTTAGGTAAACATAATTCAGTACAGACAAAGTGTATAATGTCTGCTTCTATGTGTTGTTTCCTACAGCATTTAAATGTCTCTGGAAAGACTATTCACTTCCACAAATTGATAACTAGATGGGACATAAATTCTTGAATTCTTCAACTGCAATGTCAGTTATACTGACTTTGCTATTAACATAATTCTTCATTACTTTTAACCTTGCTTGGTCTATAAAAAAAAACAAATTACACATTCTACCACCTCTCATCCTAATCAAATGTCCACCATGAAGACTCAAGAATAACAAATTAGACAGGTAAGTCATATGTAGTCAGTTTATGGAGATGTAAATAATAATAAGTTTTATTTCTAATTGCCCACTTCATTTTGAAAATGTCTTTTTAAAATTTCAACACACATTTCTTCTATATTAAAAATGCCTCTTAACTACACAGTATGATTTTTTTTTCATACTAGAAAAAAGAATGCAAGTACAATTTTTTCATTAAGTCAACAAATTTAATGCATTTACTTTATACATTAATTAAAAGAATTCCAAAATGCATAATACCATAAGTAAAATGTGAAAATCACCAAATTTAAGAAAAAATGTATCAGATTGAGAACAGACATTGTGACAATTAATTACAAATTATTAGTTTTTAAAATGGAAATAATACTCATTAGTAGATTTAATTAATAACACATTTAGGCTTGGTCAGCTAAATTTCTCTATAAATATAAGCTGCACATATGCAGGAAAAGGTTAAGGTATTTTTTTCAATATTCATATCTAGAAAAACAAATTTACGCACTAGAATTTTCCTTTTGTACATGCTTGGAATTCATTTTGTACAAATCTTGTACAGTTTGGAATAAAACTGCCAAAAATTTACCCCTAAAATAAAAATGTGAGGTGGAAAGAAACAAAAGCAATCAAATGAAAATTATAAAACTTAGTTAATAGCAGATTACTAGTTAAGAATAAAAGAAGAAAGAAAATTACTGATGTGAGAAAAGATTGATTGTTGAAATGTTACTTCAAGTAAAGCCCAATATGGTTGGAGTCCTAACAATCAGTTATTAATTTCAAGAAGGCAGCTGGCCATGATGATACTTTGTACTAGATATGAGGAGGATGAGACAGGAACACTTTTAGACTAACATTGGCTATATAGAATGACCCTCTCTCAAAAATACAAGTTCAAACAGGTTGTTGAATTGAATTGAAAGACATACTTCAATATTAGAGAAACATATAATTGGAAAGCGGCAAGAATTTTGCAAGACCATTGTGCTGAAATTTTTTGGAATACCAAATAATAAGGGACAACATATGAAATGGGACAAAATAACATGTTTGTGGAAAGAACTGGATAATGGCTATAATTGTATGTATGTTAATATGTCCAATCTTTTAATATTATTTAAAAGAACTTCATATCAAGAAACTGGACATGAAACACAGATTTCAGAGAATTTACAAATACTTTAAAGGACATTTTTTTCAAAATAAATTATAATTTAAACTCAAATTAAAAACTTTCATGTCTTTACAAATTATATATATTTGAAATAAATTTGACCCAATATGTCAAAATAGAATTACCTTCCAGAATAAAACATTATACTTTCAAGGATGTAAACAAATTATAGATACTCAGTATTGCAAGAAGTATTATGTTAAATTCTAAGCTAAGCAAAGTTACATACTGCTGTAGAAATTCCGGCAGCCAGTAATCTTTAAGTTACCTACCCTCTTGGGTGTGACCTCATACACTATATATGCTGAAAAAAGCATGTGTCTGGCCTCTCTCTCTGTTATTCAGCTGTTGGAATCAGTTGCTGAATAACAACTGGTCAAGCAGAGGATTTGATCTGTGAGTCTACCCTTAAATAAATAACCTTTTATTATACTCAATTCTGAGCTAGTGTGGGATTTCTTTCATAGCATTCTTCATCAACATACCTTGTCAGGAATTAACATGCTTAGAAAAATAATGTAAGAAGTAGAATTATTTAAGCTTAAAGATCAGTATTATTTATTAAAAATATATCAAAAAATTGAGTTAAAAATTAAAAAGACTTCCAGAGACACAAATTAATGTATGTGGCATAAATAACTGTAATTGAAGAAAATGGTACTAGAAACTCAACAGAATGAAGGAATTGAGTGGAGATAATAAATCTATTTAATAATATGTAAAGAAATATGGAAAATTGTACTATAAAAATAAATGAAAAATAAAAGGAACATAAAAACAATGCAATAAATCATTAAGATTGGTTATTTCAAAACACTTCCAATATTCACAGACTTTTAGTAGAAATGTTAAAAGCTTGTGAAATACAAGAATGAATGTGTTTACATGGAGTGTAACACTGCAATTTGGATAAATTTCAAAATACCCATAATCAAACACAGAATTTTTGACAGCCAAAGAAGCAATCCTGTGAAGAATGAGAAGTGCAAAATACTGTCAGCAAAATTATAAAGAAAAACAAATATGTTGTCCAAAATTTAATAACTAAAAATACATTTTAAATAGTTAAAATGACAGTAAGACATTCTGAGATAAGCAAGCATTCCTGAGCCTTTAGTAGATGCTAAGCAGAAAAATATTCATAAGAAAGCTTAAAATTTTTGCTACATATACATGTGTATGGTTTAGAGTAATGTTAAGAGTTAATGCTTAGAGTAATGTTAATATTACTATAAATTGTCTTAAGGTGTATCTTTTCTGGCATATTGGTATTGTAAAATGCACAATCTCAACTGGTTAAGATAGATTAGTTTTCTCACCTAGTAGTCTACCTAGCACCTTCTGCCACTGTGCTGTCTGTATATCTTAGTAAGGGTTTCTAATGCCAAGATGAAACACCATGGCCAAAAATGAGTTTGGGGAGGAAAGGGATTTATTCAACTTCCACTTCCACAGGGTTGTTCATCACTGAAGGAAGTCAGGAAGGAAACTCAAACAGTGCAGAATTCTGGAGACAGGAAATAATACAAAGACTGCAGAGGGGTTCTGCTTACCGGCTTAGTCTGCTCATGGCTTCTTCGGTTTGTTTTCTTGTAGAACTCAGGAACACCAGCTCAGGGATGGCACCACCCACAATAGGCCTTATCACTAATTGAGAAAATTCCTTACAGCTGGATCTCATGGGATCTTTCTCAACTGAGGTGCTCCTTTTCTGTTGACTGTAGCTTATGTAAATTTGACACAAAACCCAGTTATTACAGTGTACTATCCAGCAGGGAGGGAACTTCCATTTTACTTTCAGCTTTACTGTCCTAAAGTCAAGGTGTGTCTTTAGCAATGCCATCTAATTCTGGTGTGCATTTAAGAATTAAGGCAATGGCTAGTATTGCATGGATGCTCTCTAGTGTCTCCTTGACCAACAACTCATAGGGAGGAATCCCATATTTGGCACTTATCTTTTTTCAAGTATTTTGTTTGTTTGTACCATGGAAAAAATGTTTCTATAGGTACAGAACTGCCACGACTATTTCAGGATTAATAAACATATCACTCTTGGATTTGGGTCTTGTTATACGGTGGAAAATTATTCCAGGTATTGTACTGTCAAAACCCATGACTGGGAGGTCATATTACCTAGGAGCACTCATACCTCTGTAAACATTCCTGATATTACATTATCTTCAAATTATTTTAAAATAGTTAAATAAATTAATATTTTTAAATTATTCATATTTATCCCTATAGACTATTGCTCTGTGAACCATGTTGAAAGAAACTTCTTTTTACACATACCTTTTTACAAATTCAGAGACTCATAGCTGGTCAAGGTACAAGAATTTAAATTGCGAATTTAAAGTAGCTGGGCTTGTAAAGAATGTGACTGTCAACAGTCAGTCACAGATGGTGAAGGGACTAATGGGTTCCTACCATTCCCTTTGGTAATAGTAGCTACTGGTGGATCCTGTGCTAGGATGAGTCTTTGCTTTCAGTTGAGTTGCCAATTGTAATATCTCCAATCCCAAGGCACAGTCCAAGAAACAAGCTCATGTGGCCAATCCAGCTCCAATTCAATGGATCATAAAGTAAATTAAGAGACATTGAGTGGAAAAGCTGTTACCTCAGAAAGAAGAGGATTCGTGGGAAGGAAGCAATCAGAATACATTATGCCCAAGCATGAATTTGTCTAAGAATGATTCTGAGAAAAGAAAATTTAGAAGTAAATATTATTTTGTATTAAAAGATTAAAGGCTAAAATATTATTTTAATATGCACAGTATAAAACTATGTTATATCATTAAAGATAACAGAAGATCAGATTATCATAAACTATTAAATTATGAGACTTAAGTAAAAAAGGTTATTATAAATCTTAGGTGTTAACTGATACATTCATTTAATCACTAAGAAAATAATTTTAAAATATCATTACAAAATAATCAAAAGAAAATAACTGAATATATATATATATAAACAACAGATTAAAGATTTTTGTTAGAAAATGCAATAAAATATCCAATACTGGATTAATTGAGGGAAACAAAATATGCAGAAATCCATATTTTATTAGCATCAAATTTTATTAATGTAAACATAATCAAAACTCCAAATTAAAGACACAGATTGAAGAATGTAAGAAAGGAAACAGACAAAACAGCTATAACTGTAAATTTTCTTCATTTAGCAAAATGATACTTCTTAAATTACTTATTTATTTATATTTTTAATGTGATGATAAACTGTTAGTACACAAGAGTGCTAATATAGCACAGTTGGGAAAGAAAGTCTTTGGACTCAAAGAAAAGGGCCTAAATTCAGATTTGCCCAGCATCTATGTAATTAAAATTCAGGAATATTAATGACTATTTTAACCTATATTAGGCTAGAGACCACAAAGATAGGCAGGTCTGTCAACTTCATTGGTCAGTCTGTATAAATGAACTGCATGTTATGTGAGAGATCTTTTTTAAGAGAAAGACTCACCAATTTGACTTCTGGTGTACACTGAATACCACACGGACACACAGACACACAGAAAAACATGCAGAGTGTGTGTGTGTGTGTGTGTGTGTGAGAGAGAGAGAGAGAGAGAGAATTTACATACGAGACTACTACCCATATATATAAATAAATAAATATATACTGGTACACACAGACACACATAAATAAATACACACTTAAATACACAATACAAACATGCACACGCAAAAACTAATATTGCCTAATATGCTATATTGCCTATGCTTTCTTCCTTATATATAATTTTGTCTTCAAATTTTATCCTGTGTCCTCTGTACTCACACACCCACTTCATTTTCATTTCAAAATTAAATAGGCAACATGAATATGTTACAGTTTATAACGAAGTAAGATTTGTCGCAGTTCCATTTGCCAAATTTTTGTCAAGTAAAAATGATCCACATATATCTAATTCATTAATGCACATATCCCAAAATAATGGTTCTTCTATAGACTGTGAGCCAAAGGGAGATCTTCAGGTGAGTTATAATAAATTCACGTTTGTCACACTTTAAATTTTTGTTCAGTTGAACAATGTGAAATGTCATCAGAACTAAGAAGTTAAAATAAGTCTAGTAACACATTAACTTGATATTGGATTAAAACTTGTTCTCATAGAAAATGTATGGTACAATCATCCAATATCTTCTAAAATTAACATAAATAATTCACAAAGCATGCATAAGGTGTACAGGTGATCATTTAAGGATGGTTACAAGCTTATTTGTGCTTAGACTAATACAAAAATGAGCTAGAACAAGGCCAAGTGTGCTTGAAGAATATGTCAACTTGTATAATTAGATGCACATTAGTCATTATCTTTATTTTTGAATTAAGAATTGTACATCCCTTGATTGAATATATTAAATGACCCCAACTTAGTGTCAGTTAAATTTCCTTAAGTATTATGATTTACCTTCTAAACTTTATTTATTCAAGTATGTGTATATAAAGTAGTTCTGAGAAAGAACTTAGTGAACTTCTATCAATAATATCATTTGATTTTAAGTATCTTATTTTCAAATATATGCAAATAATTTAGAAATAAATTTCAACTGTTTATAATTTATAAATAGAACTAGACAAGCATTAAAAATTTTAAGAAAAGCAGTTCTAGTATGTTGCTTATGTACAGAATTGCTACATACAATACAACTGAAATTGTTGCTTGGATGTATTCAGTTTTTAGTATTTCTGTTTTAATTTACTCATATATAAGGTAAGAATAGTTTCACAAAATTTCTAATTACTATAATTCATATACAAATAAATAAATTTCTAATAATTTTGATAAGCATTATAGAATATCATGTTTATTTGACCTTCCTATAGAATGTAATATAGTAGGTCACAATGTATTAAGAGAAACTAATATCCATGAAAGATAAATGCTCAGGAAGGTGAACTCATTATTGAAAACAGATAGGCTGACATTTTGCCTCTTTTTCTAGATACACTGCCAAAAGATGGGCATTAATCAATCCTAAAAAAAGGTTCATGAAGATCAGCCAGAGAATTTATTAGCTCCCCAATAGAGGCATTGGTCTGTTCAAAGGCTAATTAGAGCAATATGTGAATGTATCAGTCCCATAATTACTCAGGATAATTATATTAATCATCTGAAATACGTTCATGAGAATCAGCTAATATATAACCTTGTGGCTGCAAGATGACTTGAGCTCAGCTATGACATAGATCTATAGATTCTATATATGCAGATTATAATAAGTAATCATAATAAAAATGTCAGAAGCTGAACTATGGTTAAATAGAACATGGATAGATAATATTGAGTTAGATTATATGATTTCAGAAATCTGTTGTCATGAACTTAGATAAAAATAAGAATATTCAGATATAGCTTTATTAAAAGGTTATCTGTTTATTAATCCAGAGACTAAGTTTGTGAACAACCATATCTTATATGTGGACAAACACATGAACAATCTCTATAAATCTACAGATGATGATACTTACAATATAAAACTCAGGAGCCAGGAATTGTTGTTAGGTGTGTAGTCAATTAAAAAAAAATAAACTACTCCCACACTAGCTCAGAATGGAGTATAATAAAGGTCTCTTTATTTAGGAGTATATTCACAGAACAGCAGTCTCTGCATGAGCAGGAAACAGGAAACAAATCAGCAGCCAACAGACCGCACATTTCTACATCTGTATATGTAGTACATATGGCCACACCCAGAGTGAGCCAGTATCTTAAAGGCTATTGTCTGAAGGAGTTTCCATAGCAACTGTCCCTTTTATCTAAACAAAAGAGTTCTAAGTCGAAGGCAAAACTATGTACAATAAGAACAAATATTAAGTAAAACTTAGAATTTCAACCAGCATAAACAATATCAAGCAAGAAACACATGCTAAATATTTTAATAGTTATCTTACCCTAAGGAG
>LOEQ01016259.1:0-13608 GCA_001685075.1 Bramus lutescens | reverse complement strand
CACACACACACACACACAGACACACACACAGACACACAGACACATATATGGATATGCGACACCTATTTGCTCTTTCTCAATCTATGAGGGAAAATGAAAACCGGATCCAAATCATGGCAAAAGAAATTGGTGCTCCAAAGAAATTTTTAAAGAGGAATGAAAAGATATTAACATTGATAGAGAGAAAAAATAATTAAAAATTAATTTGAATACTGAGGGTGGAGGTGCATGCCTTTAGTCCCAGCAGAAGTAGGTAGATCTCTGTGAGTTCTAGTACAGCCTGGTCTACCTAGTGAGTTCCAGGACAGCCATAGCTATATAGTGAGACCCTGTCTTACAAAACCAAAACCAAATGAAAAAATAGTTTGGATTGTTTTATAAAGAGAATAAATATCTGACTTTTGCACTCTTCTCCAATTGTTTCTGCTATATAGAGTTATGAGCCCCTAAATATTGCATCAATTTGAAATGATACAGCCATTTTCTATGAAAAATAGCACCTTTTATTATTTTTATATTTCTCTATGGAACAGTCTTTGAAAAAAATTGCATTCATATCCATATATAAGAAATTCCTAGGTAAACTAAATATTCAACCATTTCTTATATTTTTATCTTTGTCAAAACATAAATAGTGAAGTAAATATATATTTAATCATATCAAAGCAGACAGTTCATGCTATAATTTCTAAACCATTTTATATGTATATGTAAGATAAAAGTTCTTCATTTCAAAGTCTAAATTTTTTTGGAGTATCAGACAAGATAGTTTATAATTTTGGTTTTTAAAATAAAATTTAAGGGGCTATCAACAACAAAACAGGTTCATTCCACTGGCCACCATAATAAGGTCTGGAAACCGTGGCAGTCATTATGTAAATAATTAGGCCCGGAGTGCAAATGATTCTTTCTTTCACTTTAATTTTAATTTTTTTTTCAAAAATACATTTTCTCAATCAATACATTTGCACTATTGTCTCCCCTCTTCCAAATTCTCCCCGATCCTCCTTAATTCCTACCCACCCAAATACACGCTCTTTTCTCTCATTAGAAAACAAACAGGCATAAAAAATGCAATAAAATAAAAACAGACTGGAATAGGACAAAACAAACAAACAGAAAAAAAGAGAAAAGGCAAAAGCACAAGAAAACATACAGAGTAGAGACACATTCATATCCACAGAAACCCGTAAAAACACAACACCGGAAACCATAACATATATGTGAACGACCTGTTAGGGGAAAAAGTGTTCGGACAAAGCATTATGAGACAATGAACCCCCAACAACACCACTGAGTTCATTGTGTGGCCATCTACTGCTGGGCGTGGGGTCTGTCCTTAGAAGTAGTTTGGATACCCAGGGAGACTCGGTTGGAGAAAAGTAAGTTTTCATTTGCAAGTGGTTATCAGCTGGAGCTAGGTTCTGGGTTAGCAATGTGTGCTTGTGTCTACTTCTCCCTTCAGCACTGGGGCCCATCTGGTTTAGGCCAGGTGGGCCTTGTGCATGCTGCATTAGCGCTGATGTGTCTTGAAGACCTTGTGGCCTTGAGGTTCTCCATCCCCTCGGGATTTTAAAATCTTTCTACTTCTTCTTCTGCAGTATTCTCTTACCCCTGAAGAGAGGGATTTGATGGAGACAACCCATTTTGGACTGAGTGTTCCAAGGTCTCTCACTTTTTTCACACTGTCCCATTGTGAGTTTCTGTACATGTTCCTATCCGCTGCGGGAGGAAGCTTCTCTGGTGATGACTGAGCAAGACGCTGATCCGATTCTCAGGCCAGGAAAAAGGAACCCCTGTGAAAAGAGAAGCAGAGTGGCCCCCGATAGTGCAATCCTTGACTTGGTCACTTCCTTTCTCTAGGAAAATAGTGTGGCCCTGAAGAACTACTGCCTTGAACCTCTACATTAACACAAAACTGATCCTAAATTTTATGCTCATTCTTGAGAAAGCATTTTCCATTTTGTTTGTGTGTGCTATGAGATGTGTGTGTATGTTCATATGTGTTCACATGTATGTGAATGCCAGAGGTTATTAATTTTTGAGACACAGTCTCTCGCTGAACCTGGAGCTCCTTGATTTAGCTAGACTAGCTGGCCTGCAGGTCCCTGGGATCCTCCCATCCTTGGCTCCCCCATTCTAGGATTTCAGATGTATAATGTTATGGTCCCTTTCACATGGGTGCTGGGAATCTAAACTCAGGTGCTCACGTTTGGTCAGGAAATACTTTATAGTTTGAGCCATTTCCTCAGCTCCTAGAACAACCATTTCTTTCAAATGTAACATATATTCAACAAAGTCGCAGCATTGGCCAGCATACTACAATCGGACTAGCGGGTTTCCTGATTCTCTTCTCTGTTCTCTGATTATGTTCTGCTAACATTGAACAGAATAAAACTGAACAGAAGAATGGAATACCATATAACCACCCAAGCATTTCTTTCAACATTTTAGTGCTTAATTATTTTCTTAGATTTATTTATTTTATGTTATATGTGTGGGTGTTTTACCTGTCTGTGTGTCTGGGCATCACCTGAGACTCTGGTTCCTCTTGAGGCAAGAAGAGGGCATTGGATCCTCTTGAACTGCAGTTATAGATGGTTGTGAGCTGAGAATGTGGGTGCTGAGAAATGAACCCAGGCCTTCTGGAAGAACAGCCAGTCTCTTAACCACTGACCCATTTTTCCAGCCTGTTTTCAATTATTTTTAAAATTATGATTATTATCAGTTCAATGTGACACAGCAGGAAGGAAGAAATCAAGCGCTGTGATGTCTAGATTCTGTTCCCACCTCTAACTTTAGTTTGTACTGGTATATAGAGAATCAGTGTGCAGCTCTGTCTCATTCATAATATGAAGAGGTTTAAACTAAAAGATCTCTGTAATCTGTTTCCCTGCAAATTACAATATCCTAAAGTTATATTGTAAACAAATATTGAAGATGTTTAATTAGTTAGGTCTTAGTCAAGAACATTGGGTTTTCAGAGCAAGTTCAAGGCCTGGACAGCTTAACAAGCCCAGGAGTGGAGCACCATGGGTTCTGTGGTACTTATGGGTTCAACGGGAAGTTGAACATATGGGGCAATTTTAGTGGAAATTTGAGGTTAAATTTTATTGATGTTAAAAGTGGTAACTCTCTTGGGAGAGCAGGTCCTGTCCCTCGTGTGGGCAGCACAATAGAGCCAACTCCATTCGGGGAAGTATGGGGGAGCCAGTCCAGAAGTTGTGAGCATGAGAGAGCCATCCCTATTTCCTATCTGTCATGTGGTGGCAAGGGCAGAGGGGAGAGGTCTGCTCTTCCCGTGCTCATTAGCACCTGAGGCCGAGGCAGGTGGGAAAGCCAGCCCAGAGGTCCTAAGAGCAGGAGAGCTAGCCCATCCCCATCAGCTGCAGTACTCAGGAGAGTGGCCCGCCCGTACACCTGCCTGGTAACACAGTAAAGCTGGCCCTGAAGGTGTAGGTGTGAGAGGCTCACCCCTGAGGACAAGAAAGCAGGAGAACTGGCCCTGCCCCTTGCTCATGGCTGGAAGGGGTGAACTCACTAGGGCAATGCAGGAGAGCTCACCCTGGTGGTGAGGACAAAGGGCTAGTAGACTGACCAACCCTGCAAATACCCAGGCCCAGAACCAGGGTTATGTGTTGGCCCACCCCAACATCCACCCCATCTATAATCTGCTGTAGTGTGTGAAAGGACCACTGATCCTGCAGACCCAAAACTGCAGGATTTTCACAACATAGGGTAATAGCAGGATAGTCAGGAGGAGTCCAAGTGAATGCCTGGCATCAACAGTGTAGCAGAAACCAGAGGCCTCGAACCAGACTCTGGGCAACGAACACTTGTAAGTAAAGATGTATGGATAAGAGGATTTACTGTGTGACTCACTGGGTTACACCACAGCTTCCACGATGAGATTGATTTTTTCCCTTTTTCCTTTTTTCTTTTAGATTTTCTTTTATTTTCCTTTTATTGGGAGGGGGAGGTTGCAAAGGCAGAGGGTAGATTTGAAGGGATGAGAAATGAACGGGATGGAAACGCCTGACGTGAAAGTCACAAAGAATTAATAAAAAGAAGGGAAAAGTTGCAACTGTGAATCATCTCTTTGAAGTGGGTATTTGGGTTGAGTATAATTATTTCATACTTGATGAGAATTTAAATATAGAACCAGTAATTATAGCCCATAGTTACACATGGAATATGTTAAGTGATGAATAAGTCTGCAAATCATTGCTAAATTAATTTTTTTCTGTGTGTTTGTTTTGCAAACTCTTTCAATTTACCAATGCCTCAGCGTTTGAAGAAAACTTTGACATTGTAAGAATGTCAACTTTGCTCAGTTCGTAAGATACAGTAGAAATTAACCTAATAGAAAAAGTCCTATATCTCACTATAGAGCAAAATACAGACATTGGCATTTCCTGTAGCCCATTGTGTGCCTTCTCAGAAAACCCATTCCTCTTTTTCATTATTTTTTTTCTGAGTTAGGATTTTGCTCTGCAGCCCAGACTGGCCTCAACCTCACAATCCTCCTGTCTCAGACTCCCAAACACTGGAATTATGGACTTTCATCTCATGCCTAGCTTTACTGCTTTTCTCATTCTGACTACTAAGTCTTTTTTTTTAAATTTATTTAATTTTAAGCACATTGGTGTGATGGTGTTAGAGTCCTGATCCAAACTGAGTTACAGACAGTTGTGAGCTGCCTTGTAGGTGCTGGGAGTGTTTGAACCTGGGTCCTCTGGAAAGGCAGCCAGTGCTCTTAACTGTTGAGCCATCTCTCCAGCCCTGACTACTAAGTCTTTGCAATCGCATAATACTCCCACCACCCCTGACTCCACCAAGATGCTCCCCCTGCCTCTGTGTCCCATAGTCATGACGCATCTCACTGTGACCTTTTTCTATCAGTAGCCACACAGACACTGAAACATCTCAAGGGAGCAGTTTGCCTCTCATTTCTCTTGGTTGGTTTTAGGGTTGAGCATTCATTCTTTGTCTGTGGCTAATGCTCATATTTATATCATGTAGTTAGCATTAGCCTCATTTACACCAGTTTCAAATTCATCCAAATTATATCATCCATTTATGCTGGTTTCTACTTGACCTTCAAAAATGAAAGTCGTTACCAAATGTGTAAGAAATGTTACTGATTCAATGAGTTTGCCTCGGGACATTCATTACCACTGTCCTTAATTCTCAGCTGATTTATGCTGATTTTACAATTCTACAGAGAAAAAAATGCCCAATTATTTCGATTCTAGGCAATTTCATCAGCTGCTAAATGAATACAGATAATGAAAGGAAGAGATGTAAGTTAAGGAAACCTGATTTATATGCGTAAGGCAAGTGCTTCCAACTGAATGCCAACAGCTGCCTTCATTATTCCGATGAGAGTCATCAGAACACAGGATCAGAGTTGCTTGGCGTTGGCTGACTGATTTGGACATCAGGGACAGGTAAACCGTAGCCGAGCAAAGATTGCATATGGCTAATAACTGTGGGCACTGGGAGCCACGTTTAGATTAATGTTATAAGCTGGATAATGAAGAATACTCTAAAACAAAATCTTCATGATATTGAAAACTGCAACAAGAAGATAGAGCTAGGTTAGCAGGAACCCTAGTGTTAACAGGCATGCTTGACCTCACTCTGAAGGTCAGGTTTTCTTTCTAGAGTTCCCAGCTATAACCTATAGGTATCCAATGGGCAGTTACACTTTACAGGAGGCACTCAGAGTTAGAAACATTGTCAGGATTGAGTCATCAGTTTGGGAAGAAAAAAAATCAAGTTTTTAGATTGTTTTTACACAATACTGAACCTGTTTGTATAGAAGATAATTCAAAATATTGAAAGATTAGTATTAACTAACTCAATTCCTGGGCTTGATTGTGTTATGTCTTGCTGTCAGTACCTATATTGCATTTAATTGCAAGGAAAATTGTTTTTCTTAAACCATAGTACATCTATATTCAGCTAGTGAATGCAAATTATTTAATAAGTTGTCGCTGAATTCTTGTCATTATTTAGGAGTAAAGTGCTAAATGCTCATTCTGTCTGGTGTGTGTGTATTCTCCAGTGGAACCCAAGAAATCTTACAGACAACAGACAAATTTCTCCCACCTTCGGGAATGTGTCATTGGTAAGCTAAGTACTGAAATGCCTTGCTTCTACTGAATTATTCATAGCTCTGTCACCCAACTAACAATTATGTCTTCACTTTAGGAGAATAATTCCTTTTTATGTCACATGAAGGATTCATAATAAGACACTCATGTAATAAATCTGAGATATTGTATTGTTTTGTCTTTAAGAACCTCTGTAATTCACAGATCCAACGGCAAAACATCAATGTTTTCAACTACTATAGTAAGCTATGCTGATGGTGTATACCTGTAACCCTAGCACTCAGGAAGTAGAAGCAGGAGGTTGTTCAGTTCCAGGCCAGCCTTGGCTACACGGAAAGACCCTGTTTTCATAAAACAAGAAGCCCCAACCTAAATCCTTTTGTTGGATTGCCCACATACTGGAGCTTTCAACAAAGCTGGGACAGTTTTTGCCCTGCTCAGCCTCTTTCAGGAGACTGGTGTCACTTTCGAGCCTTTCAGCCCCCACTCGTTGCTATTCCAGCACTATCAAACACTTCCTACCTTGAACTTTCTCTGGCCTGGACATTTATCTCACGAATTTACAGATATTTTTTTTCTGTCATGTGTTCCTTGACAAGAGAAATCTGTTCAAGGACAGAGAAGTCTGTGCACCCAATCCTCTCAAAGTCAAATGTGTTCCTAAAAGGGTGATGGGGCCCGGGAAGATGGCTCCAGCAGTAAAGTGTTGCCGTGCAAACATGAGGACCTAAGTCTGGAGACTCAGCATCTACATAAAACTCCAGGAGCAGTGGTGTGTACCTGTAATCCCAATGTGGGGATGAAGACACAGGAGGATCGCTGGGGGTTCCTGGCCACACAGTCTAGCGTAACCATCAAGTTCCAGGTACAGTAAGAGAGGCATTGTTCCAAAAAAACTAAGGTGGAAAAAGAGGAAGATATTCAACATCAATTTCCAACCTCTACATGTTCGTGCTTACATGTATACGCTTACCCACACACACATATGCACAGATGTATACACATTCATATCGCACACACAAAGCGTTACAAAAGACGGATTATGTCTAGATCCAGACCAAATTATGAAAGACAAACTAGTTTCAATTAGGAATATGAATTGAAGAATATGAAAAATCAAGAATATGAAAGATGCAGAGTGTTCTGTTAGGCAGTAAAGAAACCAATGTAATCAAAGCAAAGCAAAAAAAGCTTTATTTTAATCAGGATAAAGGTATAAAACATTAACTGACTCAATTGGGTCATTTAAATTGGTTTGTAAGCTGCATAAACTTGAAAATAAAAAGAGGCAGAATCCAGTTTTGTTTTGTTTTTTTAAATATGAGGAATGTTTCTTCTTTTCTTCCTTTTTTTTTGGGGGGGGGTTAGGTTGTTTATGCCTGTAATCCCAGCACTTGGGAGGAGGAGACAGATAGATTGATTCAAGTTGCAGAAGAGTTCCAGGCCAGCCTGGGCTACAGAGTGAGAACCTGTTTCAGGAGACGAACAAAAAAAACGTAGAAACTTTTATTAGCATATATTGTACATGAATTTTGACAATTTCATACATGCATGTAAAGTACTCTAATCATATATATCTCTTCTTTTTCCTCACCCTTCTTAGATCCATGGCTTTTCCTGAGACAGAATCTGGTTATGCAGCCCAGGTTCACCATGAAATCACTGTCCTTCTGCCTCAGCCTCTTGAATACTTGGATCACAGGAATGCAACACATGCCCAGCTTCTCATACCCTCTCTGTCATAATTTATGGAACAGCAATAAAAGTGCAAACTTTTTTTCTTTTCATTTATAATTAGATGAATCCACATTTTCTTCTGTCTGATTTTGTTTAGAGTCAGGTTGGATTTTTTGGATTTGGATACGGTACTATGAAGACATTATTGAAATATGTGAAATCTTAGTCTTTTGTAATATGATTCCTGGCTTAAAATATGTCATTATGGCAGGCTTATCTGCTATTTTAAAAGCATCTTGATGCTTAAATATTTTAGCTGCTAAATGAGACAAATGTCTGCAGAGTCTCAGAACAGTTGTATAAAAATAGAACTTAGGCAAGAATGTGTCTATGCAATCACCATAACAACCGGTGTGAATGGATACGAGACTGCTCTCTAATGTGTAAGGAAGCACAGAGCTTTCATTGTTTAAAAAAACTGGATTGACTCTGAGATTAGAGCTAGAGTTCCTAAATTGAAAAGATACCTTCTCTCTCTTTCTCCCCCGCCTTGTCCCCCACCCCTCCCCAGACAAGGTCCAACTATGGCTAGCTAGAACTTACATTTCTCCTGTCTGATTGTTGGCATTATAGTATGCACTACCAGGCCCAGTTTACAAGGGGAACTCTCTCAGTTTATCAAAAAAAAAAGGTAAGACAAAAATACTGTATGCCAAAAACCCTGTCTTGAAAAACAAACAAAAATGTTGTAAACCAAAGGATGTACATTTAGTGGGTTTTTTCCTATCAACTCAATATAATTGACATGATGGAATTAATTTATTTACCATAAATGCAGGTGATGGATGTTAAGAACTAAAAAGCAATTATAAATGAATTGGTGAGGACAGGATGAGATTTACAAGATTTGCAGGGAGCCTATGGCAGTACAAAGCCAAAAGGGGGACAGTTATTTGGCATCATTGAGTCTCAGGTTTTCATTCTCTTAAACCACCACCACAGAAAACCAATAAATCACTCCCACCTAATCTTATAAGTAAACAAGTAAAAAAAATGTTTCTAAAGGCTTCCTAATACAAAACCGCTTTTAGCCGAACTTCGTTCAGAGGCTTGCTTTACACCACTGTTTTGTTTTTGTTTTGTTTGTTTTCCCCTCCTGTGTTTTAAAGCATACTCTTGAAGCTGGGAGGTGGGGGCACACACCTTTAACCCCAGTACTCAGGAGGCAAAAGAAGGTTGACCTCTGAGTTTGAGGCCAGCCTGGTCTACAGAGTGAATTCCAGCACAGCCAAGGATACACAGAGAAACCCTGTCTCAGAAAAAAAAAATACTCTTGAGATGTATAATCTATTATATCACTTTCAGAGAAGTATGGTTGTATTGCTATTAATGAAATGGTAAATCATAAAATAATATATAAAGATCCAACAATGGTTTTGCTTATGGCAAAAGATATCAAAAGAAGGAAATCAAAGGAGGAAACGGATCTTGTAGTAAAACTCATATTTTGAATGTGTGAAATGGGGATGAGGGTGGGAAGCTTATAGACTAAAGAGAAAATAATGTAGTATATGTGAAACAAACAATTCAGTGGAAAAAGAGAGAATGAAGGATCGATCATGAGAAGTGTGATGATTGCATAATTGGAATGTGGCAGCATCGAGGTGAAGATCAGAAATGCAGGGACGGAGACCAGCAATGCAGGGACGGAGACCAGCAATGCAGGGACAGAGATCAGCAATTCAGGGACGTGATCAGCAGTGCAGGGACAGAGATCAGCAATGCAGGGATGAGATCAGCAGTGCAGGGACAGAGATCAGCGGTGCAGGGATGGAGATCAGCAATGCAGGGACGAGATCAGCAATGCAGGGATGTACTAACAGCAATGCAGATAGAGGAAATGTTTAGGCTGGAGATGAAATTGGTACAGCCATGCAGCCTCTACCATGGGAATTAGACAGAAGAACTACTCGATAACAAAGAAGGACCCCGCCTTGAACTAGAAGGAGCAGGAGGCTTATGGGAAAACGTGATGCTTTTAAGCTTGACCTCATCTGTTTCAAAAGCAATGTGCCAGAAGACAGAATTCTGTGGACCAAGCTGTGTCAAGAAGTGTGGTGAAATGTGCTCAGGTAAGAAGGTGAATCAGAATCTACCTCTCTGTGACTTGGTGAAGGAAAAGAGTTATGATCCAGAAGATTAAGTTCTATTACTAAGGAAGAAGGGGAGAAAGGCAAAAGCATATAAAGGAGGTCGCAAGAGAGCAGGAAAGTATGGAGGAAAATGTATGCACAGAAAACAATCAGGCTGAGGTTAGAGTCCCACATCCTCCAACATAAGACGCAGCTAAGAGCAGTTGCTAACTGGCCCTTAGTTGTCTGATGGAGACCCCTCCAAGCCCGGGTCAGTGGCAGTTGTCAGGGATGTGCTGTACCATCCCTATGATGGACACTGTAGGAGTGTGAGCCTGATAGGTTGAAATGTGAGTGACTGAAAAGTGGCAACTTGAGCCCAGGAGCATCATGGGCAGAGAGGAATGGTTAGGCAAGGCTTGCCATAGAGGATGTGGTAGAAGTCCACATGGGGCCCAAAGATTTGGCATCTTTGCATTCATCCTGGAGTGACTAGCCTGAAGAATATAGGAAGGGCACCACTCTTGCTGTTGTCTAGGTGAACAGCAATTACAGGGTCATAAGACGTGTGCTGAACTTGGCACAGTCTACAGATGGATGCAATTGTTCTCAGGCAAGAACTGTGGGGCACTGGCACAGACAGACAGACAAACAGAAACCACAGATATATGTGGGAGAACAACCATTAGCCAAGTAACCCTAGAAACTGGGTCTATGAAAATTATTAGAGACGTAAGTGATGTATACAAGCATATTTTACTTCACTGTGAGCACCAGGATTTCTATGAAACCATTAGTTGTTTCTGTTACTACAGTTGGGGTTTCCTTCTAAATAGTGGCAGAGGGAATAAATCAAAGTGAAGATAACTTACCTGGAAGACTCAAAATCAACATAAAAAAGTGAGAAAAAAAGAAAAACTGGAGGAAACACCCATTCTCATAGATGGAATGCACAGAACTCAATAAACACCAAAACTATGAGAAAACAAGCTGTTAAGACATCCCCACATTCTTACAGCTGCTCAATGTCTTAAACTTGATTATTAAATGAGAATAGCTGGGAAAAAAATTCAAAATTCCACATAACATGAATCAGAAGAAAGAATGAAAGAATGTCAGAGGTAGAGAACAACCATTTCAATGCCTCCGAGAGAGAGAGAGAGAGAGAGAGAGAGAGAGAATATGACCAAATCTTCCAAGAGCCCTAGGCTATGTAGAGGAGATCAGAGTCAAAAATTCATGAAACAGAAAGGGAAGTTAAAACAAAACTAAATGCGCAGAGAATCTATTCAGTGAAAGTATACCAGAAAACCTCCCAAACCTTAGAGAAAGCAATGGGCATTCAAACACAGAGGTCTTTAAAGCACCCAAAGAGACTTGAGAAGAGAAACTTGTCACTGGTGATCATAGTCAGGATGTCACTATATCATTCCCTTATTACTCAAATGAGAGTATTCTACATTTTGCTTTTTCAATCAATAATATAACCTGGAAATTCATAAAAATCTCATGTAAAAGGTTCTCACTAATAGAATGGCTTGAAAGAATTTGCTGTGAATGGCTGATTAAGTGGTAGTCCTTTGCTTTTTGCCAACAATTTTGCAATGGAAAATTACATTGCAATTTAACGAACATGAAATACTTACTGGATGCATGCAGCCTTCTTTTTTAGCATTGCTAGATAAACGAGGCACGTCCCTTGCCATGAAGGAATGCCTGAATGTAGCTGACTGATAGTTTGTTGCCCTCATGGAAGAACTCAATACAGTCTCTTGTATAAACATTCTTCTTAATCAGAATTTTTTTTCCTATCTCTGAATTGCCACCCTGTTTAAAAATACCCAGTCTCCCTGCTTCTATAAGACAGACAGAATCTTTGTGTGAGTCCCTTTTTATCTCTTTTTGCTATCATACATACTTTCCTCTTTCTAAAAAGTATTCAGTTATTTATTTATCCATTTATTTATTCATTTATATGTGTGTATATGCCATTGTGTACATGTGGAGATTAGGGGAAAACTCACTGTACTCGTTTTTTTCACTTCACCCTGAGAGTCCTCGAGACTGAACTCACATCACCAGGCTTGGGGGCAGACACCTGAATCTGCTGAATCATCTTGCCATCCCTTTCACTTTTAATTATACATGATTCTGAGATAAAGCATAGTATTTTGATACTATATACGAAGTGCAATAAACGGTTCATGGTGATTGGCATATCCATCACCTCAAACACTGGTCGGAAAATTCAAAATTCTCTCTGATTTGACGTGTCCAATTAATTATTATTAGCTGCACTTTCCTTATTGTTCTTTGAAACATCTGAGTCATGCCTCCTACCCACTCCTGTGCCCATTTACAGTTCTCTTACCTTCTCTCTTCTGTCAGCTCCCGTAAACACTTCTATTCTCGATTCTCCTTTATCTTTATTTCTAATGGGTTTATATACCAATGAAATGATCATGAAGGATATGCAAGCTCTACTATCCTTAGAATTATTATCATTAATTATTATTGCTGTTGTTGTTGAGACTCATTATGTAACCCTTGCAGGCCAGGAATTCACAACAATCATCCTGGTGTTGACTCTGGAGTGCCAGGATTATGGGAGTATGCCATCATGCTGAGCCAACCTTAGAATTGTAGTTTTTAGTTTGTACACGTCTGTGTGTTTCTGTGTATTGTATGCATGTATGCATGTTTGTATCTGTACGTATTTGTTTGGGGGTGCACTTGTCTAAGTATGTGATGTGGAAGTCAGAGGTCAATGCTGGGTATCTCTCCCTCTAACTCTCTACCTTAGTTTTTGAGACAAGGTCTCTTGCTGGACCTGGAGTTTGTTGTTGGCTATACTGGATGGTCAGTGAGCCTCTTGGATGTGCCTGTCTCTGTCCCCAGTGCCAGGGTTACAGATGCATGGCTGACTCTCACGGCTGCTAGGCATCTGAAGTTGGGTCCTCATGCTAGCCTAGCAAGCACTGTGCCCACTGAACCACCTCTCTAGGCCCTCTTTTGGAATTGTGGATCACCAATATCAGAAAAACATCGGCGGCACTAAGAGTTCTATTATGTAGATAGGACTTAAAACCCCATGAATATTGACAAAGGTGGGTAAATACAATATACAATATGAGATACACTCAGCAATGAAGATGCTATTGATGAGACTTCAAATTTGCACACTGTTTTTCTTCTTAAAATTTGATTTATTTGGTCCAATCCATGAACACTACTGAATAGACTTTTGCAGTGCTCTGGAAGGAAAATTTTAGTTATTATTCTAATTTTTGGAAAATAAAATAAACTTTCAGGTTTTAGAATCACAGGATTTTAGTGATAGGGAGAAACCATTTGATAAAAAGGTCCTTAAATTTATATGGGTCCTTTTATTTGCTGTTAGTTAAGTGTAAAGTAGTTCAACCACTGAGGGAAACATAAAGAGTCCTTTTCTAGTTATGATAAAATACAAAATAGATATAACTGTATTTTTGCTTGATAACTGTTATATGTAATTTTACTATGTTAAAGTTAAAACCTTCCTTTTTATTTAAATAGAAAAGTGGAGGTGATGTGGGATTCACTTTGTATGCTGTGAATACGATTGGTTAATTAATAAAGAAAACTGGCTTGGCTTGATAGGGCAAAAGAATAGAGGTAGGCAGGGAAAACTAAACTGAATG
>LOEQ01016258.1:0-13613 GCA_001685075.1 Bramus lutescens | reverse complement strand
GTCTATTCCTGTGTTCGGTCTCTAAAATTTAGTCTTTTTTTTTCTGAGTAAAACAAAAATAACCATTTCCTATGTAAGTGCCCTTGTGTAAAATTATTTAAAGTAATACCATAACAATGAGAAGATTCTTGTGTTAAAATTCTGTGATTTTTTTTTCCTTTAAATACAGTCATGAAAATTCTTAATTGCTTGAGTTTCAGCATCATGGGTTACAAAAATAAACTCGTGAAAAAATTCAGTTGCTACTAGATTTTTTTTCATTTCATTTGTATTTAGTAATTTGAGTCCTAAAATCAGAGTACTTTCAATATGTCTTTAATCTATCAAGGAACTAATCTCCTTTGAAATTAATTTTTAGAAGTGTAGTTACATAGAGTCTAAACAATTCATGATGCCAACTTTCAGTTCTGAAAGCAGGAAGTGTATTACTGACAAACAGAAATATTCCAGCCCAAAGAACATCCCTACTGCCATATGTGGTAAGAATTTGTCACTAACCCAGAAGGCACTCTGAGAGGCAGTGAATAAGCAGAATCCTCTTTGGTGAGCATTGCCAATGCAGTATGAAGGGACTTTGTTTCGCAGTGTTTTACGCCTTGGAAAGAGCTGGGCTACGGAGAGAAGAAATCTGTACAACACCCTAATTAATCATAGACATTCTCAGCTTATTGATATCTTCAAGTAAAATTACTTGTAGTTAGTTCCCTTTGCTGTTCATTTGGAGTAAACAATCTTACAATTGCACTTTTTCTAAAAAGAAATTATTCTTAGGGTTAATTTTTAAGGGATAGGGAAATTAACAGTTTAGAGGAATAGGAGGAGAATTAGATGTGAGGAATTGGGTCAACAGAATTCATTTGTAAATCTTTAACATTTTGAAAATATCAATGTTTCTCTAAACTTGAATTTTATTTTCTTGTATTTTAAGCGATTAAGAAGATTGTCTACCAAATATAGAACAGAAAAGATTTACCCCACAGCCACTGGAGAAAAAGAAGAGAATGTTAAAAAGAACAGATATAAGGACATACTGCCATGTAAGTTTGAACTGCCCTTGTTAGAGTACATAGAATGCTGTGTAGCTCTTGTGACCCCCTAGCTCTGAATTGAGCAGCTAAGGAGGTAGTGTCAGTCCCTCCAAGGAATACTACAGAATAATTTGTAACTGCTTCTTAGAAGCCCTTCTTGTTGGCAGGGTTTTTTTTTTAAAGTAATGTAGACAATTGGGATAATTTCTTAAAATGCTAAAACACTGATCTGATTGTTACTTAATTGGAGAAGAACCTTAATTGGTTAACTGTGGTTGAAAAAGTGGGCCACAAGATACCTCAGAAGTCTAGGTATCTAAGCATATTTAAAGTTGAAAACATTATATTTTCATTATGATTACATGCTAAGATAATACTGTTTTCTAGATAAGTTCCTTTAAACACATGCTTAATTAAGAGTCCACATTTTATAAAGAAATATTTTGCCTTGGACCTGCTTTTTCTTAAAGATGCCAGTGTTTGCCTGCAGCTGTCTTGAGCTATCTGCATCCCATGGCACCATTTCCTTAAGTGTCGTTATTAGAGCTTCTCTCTGAAATCCCCTGGTGTTCCAGTGACCTGAGGGAGTGGCCTCACTAGAGCCAGTGGTCTTTTTCTGTGATTTTCTTTCCTTTTAAGTGTGTGTGCTATTGGCCAGTCTGGTTTCTGAAATTTTCTTCCTTCATGATAACCCTCTTTCAGATCATTTCCTCTTTTCTTATCTCCCTCTGCTCCTCACTGATTTCTTGTGTTTTGTATAGGGACTGATCAGAAGTCAGCCTCCGGTTTAGAGGTTCAGGAGCCACTCTGCTTTTCTTTCTTTAAGATTTGGTTATCTCACTGTGGCTAGGAGATTCGGTGTCTCACTATGGCTAGGGCTTTCCAGTTAAGCTAGATTACCCAGCCAGCAAGCCTAGGGATCTACCTGTGTACCTTTCTGGAGCTGGCATTACAAGTACCGCTCATGTCTGGCTTGTGTGTGTTGGGATTGAATTCAAGTCCTCATGTTTGCACAGCAAGTACTTCACTGCCGGAGCCACCTCTCCAACCGTCCTCACTGGTTTCTTTGCTACATTTAATCCTGTACTTTCTGTAACTCTGCTGCATTATTCTCATCTGTGGATTGTGTGTTTATGCAATGGTAGTGACATTGACAGGGACTAGCACAGAACAAGTGATGAACTGCCATCTGGAAGTTCAGTTTATAGCTATAAGACCCGGGACTGGCGTTCCCTTTGTCTAGCTTTTCTCGTCTGTAAATTAGAGCTACAGTGATAATACTTCTAAGGCCTGTTTGGAGTGTTAGGTAGGTCAGACATTTTCTACTAATCTAGCACAGTATCCTCTCAAGGCTTTTGCGTAAATATGCTCCGCCTCCCTTGCTAGTGTCTTTAATCTGTTCAGGCTGTCATAACAAAAGTGCCATAAACTTGGTGACTTGTAAACAACAGAAGTGCATTGAGCGAAGCCCAAGATTAGGGCACCAGAAGCACTGGTATGAAATGAGGGCGCACACTCCCTGATTCATAGTTGGCACCTACTTGCTGAGCCCTCTTGTAGATGAAGGAGCAAACAAGTTTTCGTGGGCCTCTTTCGTAGAGATCAACGGTCATTGTGCTCATACCCTCCTCGCTTTCCCGTCTCTGCTGCTGATATCACTGCATTGGGGATTAGGTTTCATCAGCAAATGAACTTAGGGCAATGCAGTCAGACCATAGCATTAATATACCTCAGAACAGGAGTTGACGTGGATTTCCGGATACTTTCAACATAATCGTCATGTGACCGTTCAGTACTGCCCACTGATTTCTCTGTAGTCTAGAGAAATAAATCTTAACTGGCTCCAGGTTTCGGTTTTCACATGCATTTTACAAAGAGTTGTGATCGGAATCTATGTGCTGATGGTGCAGAAAACAAACATGCAGAAGTCCCTGCTTTTGAACTTCATACTCTAGCCTAGATGTCAGACAGTGAAGACACAGACACAAGCTCTGTAGGGTAATGCAGAAAGGGTAAGGCCCTGAGAGAGCGGGGATACGGGGGAAGTGGGGAGGTTAGTGGTATGCTGGTGAATTAGTTGCTCGTTTCTGTGATAAATAGATTTTCCCTCTTGTAATCACATGTGCTGCTGGGAAACGGAGTCTGGAAGAGTTAAGTCGCTTATCGCAGTGCTCATGTGAAGAAAGATAGTTTGTATCCAGAGCCTTGACATTCAGAAACGGTTGTGGCACTCAAGGGTATTTGACAGGAAGCGTTTTGGTTGTCATGCTACTGCCGGCCTCTAGGGGCAGACTCTGGGGCACTGCTGCACAGCCTGCAGCGCACAGCTCACAACTGAGCCTTGTCTAAGCTGGGGTTGAGAGCCTTCCTTTGAGTGCCAGCCTCAGCGGTAATCAGGGCAGGAGGACCTCTTCTTCCTTCTGGTCAGTTTCTGCCTGTTTGTATTTGGCATGTACATTTGTCAGAAAATGATTTGTCAATTTTCTTTGACTGTTTAACATGTCCGTTGTTGCAGAAACAAAGTATATAATTAATTTTTAAAATAAATTTATGTCATAAGTAAACCAGCCCAATCCAGTTTTAGGACATTTCATTACTTCCAAAAGTTCTGTATTCTTTAGCCCCAGGCGATTGTCAACATGGTTTCTGAG
This sequence comes from Bramus lutescens, assembly GCA_001685075.1. Lineage (NCBI taxonomy): Eukaryota > Metazoa > Chordata > Mammalia > Rodentia > Cricetidae > Bramus > Bramus lutescens. The sequence continues at coordinate 9,934 of LOEQ01016258.1, read as the reverse complement.
TCTCGATTTGTTTTTCTAGAAGTTTGACATAAACCTCATATAATATGTGATCTGTTATGCCTAACTTCATTAAATTAGCACATTTTTAGTTGTATTTGTGTTATAATAGTACTAGTAGTTATATCTTTTTACTATTGAAGAATATTTAATTCCATAACTATATTATATATTGCTTATCCACTCTGTATTTGATGTATATTGTAAATAATGTCACTAAAATTATTTCTGAACAAGGCTTTTTATGTAAATACAATTTTATTGTTCCTAGGTGCCTATGTAGGAATATAATTGTAGACCTACAGAAGTTCATATTTAACCTTTTTTGTTTGTTTGTTTTACGAGGCAGCAAGCTGCTGTGTCGCCCTAGCCCAGGCTGGCCTTTGAATTCTTCATCCTCCTGCCTTAGCCTGTACTGCTGGTGTTATTGGCATGTACCACACAACACCTACCTTATGTTTAACTTTTTAAGAAGCTGAGATAAACTAGTCCAAGTCAGTATTTTGTATTCCCAACCGTGCCACGTAAGAACCAGTTTCCCACATTCCCACCAGCTCTCAGAAGAGTTGGGCTTTTGATTGTTGAGACTGTTAGTTTGTATTAGACCTTCAAGTTCTAAGCCTACCTCAGCCTCCTGAGCAGCTAGAGCTACAGGTGTGAGCCGCTGCACTTGCGTGTCATGTGTTTGGGTCTCTTGCATGAGTGTGTACGCCTATTCTTTCAGATGTGCCTATGAAGACCTGCGGTTGCAGGTTTTCCTCAGTTGCGGTCTCTGCCTTCTGAGGCTGGGATTATAGGTGGGCCACCACACTCAAATGCTTTAGCCACTATATATTTTCCTGGGCCCAGACCTTTTTATTACAGTTTTTCTAGTGATTCTTGTTATATTTCTAATTTGTGGCTTTTCACATGCTGTTAGCCGATTCTTTGTATATCTTCTTTGGTGAAAAGTCTTCAAATTATTTAAGCAGAACCATATTTTAATCTCACTGTGTTAAGAATTCCTTTTGTTGTTGTTGCTTGGTTTTAAGATAAAAGTCTTAACACTAGGTGGTCCAGGTTGGCCCAAGCTCTTGATCATCTTGCCTTAGCTTCCTAAGTCCAGGGATTACAGGTATGGGTCATGATGTTCAGCCAAGAGTGCTTAATATTTCCCGGATACTAGAGACTATTTCCAGAATTGAAATTTTTCTATGTTCTATTAGAATAAGAGGTTATTTACCCATGTTTTCTTGTTTGTAAGGGCTAAAATAGAGCCTTTGGAGTTGGTGAGTTGGGGATATTCCACCTGTTCTGATGGTAAATAGGAGTTTCTGTCATTCTACTTTGTGTATGTCTAACCTCCTTTTTCATCTTAGAACAGTTTTGAGAGTGAGAAGGTAATCCCCAGCCTGCACATAGACAGCCTACATGTAGGCTGATGATCATAACTGTCATTTCGGAACCAATTGCTGTACTCTTATCTTTGAGGCACTCAGACTAGAGAGTGGTATGCCATATGGATAATGGTTATTGATTGGGACCCCTTATTAAGAAACTTTATATGGTCATTCTTTCATGTATCAAAAGCAGCATCTTTGGTACATATCTTCTTTCCAAAATCACATTAAAAAAGAGGAGACCAAGTAATATGAGTGAAATAAATGACAGAGCACTAGCAAGAATGGAAAACGTGTTAGCGATGAAGTTTTCAGAGTCTAGTACATCTTTCTTCCTCTTCTAACTACAAATTCCCAAAATAAAGATCCCATCCCAAAACATCAGTTAAAAAGAACTCTAGTGCTTTGTATAAATGAGAAATAAGTCATTCATGACAGTTGTCTTTGTAATATTTCAGTAAGAAGTATATTCATAGCTGTTGCCATTTCCAGTTTATCTTTTGTATATTAATTGGTTTTCATATTCATTGTCTATGGATTAGGAAACTGTAATGTGATAGTCGTGGTTACAGCTTGTGTGTTGTGTTCTTTTCTAATCTATAGGTGGTACTAGGCAGTTCTCATACCTTATCAACCAGGTGAATAGGCTCCTTTAATTTGCAAGTAGTAAAATGTATGTACCTCATGACCCACCTTGCCCTCAACCATCTTATACATTAAGAGCAAACATAATTCTATGGTATTTATGTGTGAGCATGTACACACATTTGTGCCTGTGTGAGTTTATGTACATCACGTGTATGCAGCTTCCAGAGGAAGGCCAGAGCTCGTTAGGGCCTGGAGCTGGAGTCACAGGTGGTTGTGAGCCATTTGATTCAGGCCTTGGGAATCACTGAGATCCTCTGAAGAGAACACAACTGCTTTAACTACTGAGCCATCTCTCCAGCCCTCAGTCCTGTGGGGTTATTCCGAAAAATACGTAATTCCCTCCCAGTCGCAGCTAAAAATTAGGGAAACTTAAAATTGAAAGAGACAGTAAGTCAATACATAATCTTGAAAAATGAAAAACTCAGAATATAGTTTAAAATTGTTACTTATTTATAAATGAATTTTCTGGCCTTGGGAATTATGCTGTGGTTATATATTAGTATTAAGGCAGTCGTGGGGGACAGTCCTCAGTCCTGTAGTCCCAGCACCTGGGGGGCCGAGTTCAAACCCATTCTGTACTATATATAGCAAGACCTTGATTCAATATTTCCACCCTCCAAAGCAGTGCTGCTATTAGAGGAAGCTCAATAGCAAGTAGCTGTGACTTTATGCTATTTTTGCAATCTTTGTTTAAATCTAAAGTCACTTCTAAATGTTTATTGTCATTTTCTGAGTTAATGAGGTTTTGGATTTTTGTTGTTGTTTTGAAATAAGATCCTTATGTAGCCTTGGCTGACCTCAGACTTGTTAGGTAGACCAGGCTGACCTCAAACTCACAGAAATCCTTCTGCGCCTGCCTCCATAAATGCTGGGATTAAAAGCATGAGCCATTACGCCCTGCCTAATATTTTTTTAAATCCATATAAAAAAAAATCTGACAGTACGGCTCCATGAGTTATGGTACTTTCTACCAAGTCTGATAACCTAAGTTCCAACTGCCTCAGAACCTCCATGTGACACACATCCATCAACACCCCCTGCCCCTCTCCTATAAATAAATAAATAGTACTAGCTGGGCGTGGTGGCGCACACCGTTAATCCCACCACTCAGGAGGCGGAGGCAGTGGATCTGTGAGTTCAAAGCAAGTCTGGTCTACAACTGGAGTTCCGGGACAGCAAGGGCTGTTACCCAGAGAAACCCTGTCTTGAAAAACCACACATACATACACACTCTCTGTAAATACAGATATAGATAGATATATGCACACACAAATACATAATATATATACACACAGAGATAGATAGGTAGGTAGGTAGGTAGGTAGGTAGGTAGGTAGGTAGGTAGATAAGGATTTACATAGCTTAGTTAATGCAAATGAAAATAATATGAGTTCTGATATTGGAAGGTAAAAGAAAGATTGCATTTTTCCATATTATTGTTTGATTTTTTTGTCCAGTCCTGTCATACTGTAGTATTTTAATTCATTAGTCATAATTATTTTCAAAATTTCTTGTGAAATATGGAAAGGTAGATTTCTTGGTAAGAACCTTGGCAAAGGAACTCTTGAGTGCTGGTCATCAGAAGGTTCTGAGGTTTCACTGGGGAGATGGCTCAGCCATTAAAAGCATTGGCGGCTCTTCCAAAAGACTAAGTCCAGTTCCCCANCCATTAAAAGCACTGGCGGCTCTTCCAAAAGACTAAGTCCAGTTCCCCAGCACCCACGTAGCAGCTCACACCACTTCTTCTGTAACTCCACTCTCTTGGGATCCGAAGCTGGCCTCGTACTTCTGTGGGCACTGCACACAAAGACATATATGCAGCCAAAACACCATACACATAAAGTTTATTTTGTTCTGTCTTTTAAGACAGAGTCTCTGTAACCCTGTATGTGATGGGACTTATAGACCAGGTTGCCTGGAAACCCATATCCACCTGCCTTTACTTTCAAAGTGCTGGGTTTAAAGACAAAATTTAAATTAAAAAACAGAAATGCCGAGGCTTCACCCCTAGATAATTTGGTCAAGGTCTAATGTTTTATATTTTTAAAGTTCCAGAGATAATTTTGATTGCAGCTTTAATATATTTATAATTTTTTTGCTTTTCTCAGAGTTTACTTTTTGTTAAAATAATGTTACAATTACCCTCCTGGCACCTGAACTTCACATTGCGTGTTTAGAGTAGATGCGGTGGCACATTTGTGATCCCAGCACTTGGTGGGTGGAAACCGGTCCATGCCTGTGAGCTGCATTGTGAGGCTCTGCTACCTGGATGTAAGTTACAGAAGTCTTTTCTCTTGTAGTTGACCACAGCCGAGTTAAGCTGACCTTGAAGACTCCCTCTCAAGATTCAGACTACATCAATGCAAATTTTATTAAGGTACATATTAAAATGAGGGGACTTTTCATTGCTACACTTAATGCCTTTCTACATACAGCTTTTTGAAGGTGTTAACTACCAAATATGTACTAATAAGAAAATAGAATAAGAATGCCTTGTGTATCTTATGTGGCTTCCTTCTAGCCACCTAAGCCATATACATACAGCTCAAGCTACGCGTGTGTGTGTGTGTGTGTGTGTGTGTGTGTGTATGATAGCAGAGATAGTTTTCTCTGCGCTGCCTTTACATTGAAGGCCTATGTAAATACTTCAGTAAATTGGCCCTTGAGCTTAGATATCGTTGATCCATATAGTAGTTCCCAGTTTTTCTTGGTGATGAAATTATAATAAACACTATTCTTTTGCACAGTTTCTTAGGATAAATTAATAGTGCCAAAATTACTAGGTAATGTTGATTTAAATGTATAAGATACAACTGAAAATTTAAAAATCTTTGGTATTTGTTACTATTTGTAATGACAACTTGGAGCCATGTGTGGTAGCATATACCTGTAATCCCAACATTCAGGAGGCGGAGGCCGGAGGATTGCAGGAAATTCAAAGCCAGTCTGAGCTAAAGAATGTGACTGTCTCAAGATTAAAAACCAAATAAAAAGGTGACAGTCGTTAGAGAGCTTTGTCAGCCTTGAATCTAAAGTGATTTAAAGCACTGAGTACAGTGCTTCTGTACAGTCCGTCCAGGAAAAGCAAAGAACCATTGATTAGCAAAAGCTGCAGTGACTTGGGCATGTGGTGCCATGTTTTATGCACTGTGGTAAATGATGGCTTTAGAAGAAAGCATTACTAATATAACTTGACGCTTCAATGAATTGAAGTTTACCTTTCACCCTTTCAGGGCGTCTATGGGCCAAAAGCATATGTGGCAACCCAAGGGCCTTTAGCGAATACGGTCATAGATTTCTGGAGGATGATATGGGAGTACAATGTTGTGGTAAGTGACTTGTCACTTTTGAGATCCATAATATGTAGAAATATTAGGTGTCTTACTGAGTAAAAAGTAAAACAACTTCTTAGGTATAATGGTTTAAATGTAACGATATTTCTGAAAAAGACAAAAACAAATTTTGAATATGGCTCATTAAATTCTCACAAACTAGTTCAAATATTTTAAGAAAAGTATGCCTGTAATTTATCTTGTCTTAAGTCAGTGACCGATGATGTATCTACTAAATAACTTTAAAGTCATTTTAAAAAATAGTAATGCTTGCATAAACCAACAAAATGATTGATAATATAGGCACATTCTTTTAAAAATAATATATTTTTTAGTCTGAGAAATTCATGCGTGCATTCACTGCATTCCCATCATATTTACCCTTTCCTCCCCCTCTCCAGCTCTTGTTGGAGATCCCCATGCATCACCCTTCCGGTGTTGTCCAGTTAGTGCTTCTCATAAGTACATGTATGGAGTCATCCCCCAAGACCATAGAGAAAACTGACTTGAACCTGGAGAGATGACTCAGCAGCTCAGGACACTGCCTGCTCTTTCCGAGGACCTAGTTCTGTTTCCCAGGATCCACATGTTGCCTCACAACCACCTATAACTCCAGTTCCAGGGATTGAATGCCCTCTTGTGACATCTGTGGGCACTAGGTATGCATGTAGTACACAGACCTACATGCGAGCAAAAGACCCATCCATTTGCATGAAATTAAAAGAAATTAATTAAAACAATAAAAAGAAGAACAAAAAGTTTCTCCTTCCTTAACAGCCATCACTTTTCATCCTCTCCTTAGTGGGGACTGAGTGTGCCTCTCCTCCATCCATGACAGCCATGTCATTTAACTGTTTTCTAGGAGTAGGATCTTTTGGGTCGTCTTCCTAGGAAATAGATGTACGTATATTAACTATAAATCATTAAGAGAAGCATGAAAGAGTTTAAGGAACCTATCTCCCCACCCACGCCCCTCTCATTCATTTGGAAGTGTGTCTAAACTACTGGCATTTTAGTTCCTTTGCCTGTTTGAGATAAAGGGAAATTGTGTGCACTTGGGCTTGAGAGCAAGGAGGTACAGGATTGTTAGATACTGCAGAGAGCCGTCTGCTGGACTGTGTGCCATCATTGGAGTCAGCATTTGTGTGGGGGTGTGGAAACCGGTCTCAGTGATGAGCGTGTTACAATGAGTCTAACGCGTTGGCTCCTCCATTGTATTAACCATTGAGGGACAGGAAAAGGAGGATGGGACAACAGTTCTTAGTGTCTGCTGTCAGTCTCACTTTCAAATGAGATTTAAAGCAGGAATAAATTTTCTAATGTCTGGATAGGGGTTTGGATTTCACAGAGGTATGCTTTTCTCAGAATTTGGAGGATGGCCACCTAAGATTTCTGTATTTCATTGTTAGGTATTTTCAAGGGAACTGTTGTACTGAGATCTAGATAATACACATGCTGAGGTATCTAGAGGGGAATATACTGATGCCCACTGCATCCTGATGGAGGCACTGAAATACATTTACAAGTAAGAGGGTAACGGGATAAGAATACAGTGAGAGTTACCGTAAAAGGTTAATGGTTCTAGTGTACAACTTTAAAATCTTCAGACTTTCATATCTTAGTGCTATATAAAACGAGGCATCAGATAGCATAACTTATATTTAGAGACTGATAATTTTATTCTGTTCAACCTTTAGAAGGTTACATTTAACTGGACTTTAATATTTGGTGAAGAGTAAACTAAGTTAGGTAAACAATACCCCAACAGTCCTTTTGTCTAACTCAAAAGTGAGAAATAAGTCAGATTCCTAGCATAATCCAAACGAAATAAATCATTTTAAATGACATCACTTATTTCTGGCTCTGTAGGTAGTTCTTGTTTAGAAGATAGTGTCTTTGTCCTGTACTTATTTTTGAGATTTTATTTTTATGTGTGTTTGCCTACATGTATGTCTGTGTTATATATGTGCAGTGCCTGCAGAGTCTTAAAAGGGCATCGGACTATCTGGAACTGGAGTTACAAATAGTTGCTAGCTACAATGTGGACTCTGGGAACTGAAACCAGGTCCTCTGGATGGGCAGCTAGTTCTCTTAACTGAGTAATTCTCATCCCCTATACTATACTTTCAACCTTAAAGCTCTTTCTTTTTTAGTTTTTCATGACAGGCTTTCTCTGTGTAGCTTTGGTGCCTATCCTGGAACTAACTTTTGTAGACCAGGCTGGCCTTGAACTCATAGAGATCTGCCTGCCTCTGCCTCTGCCTCCCAAGTGCTGGGATTAAAGGCATGCACCACCACTGCCCAGTTTAAAAAGCTACTTTTTAATATAGAACAAGTATATATTTTTAACTGATATATTCTTTATCTCCTACCCCAACTCCGTTTTAGATCATCGTCATGGCCTGTCGAGAATTTGAGATGGGAAGGGTATGTATACCACTTAACACATTGTATTTTGAGGACAGAAGATCCTGATTTATGACTTCATATTAATCTGATCTCAAGTAGTTAAAGGGTACACATTTGTGTGCTCTGCTGTTATACATGATACATGGATCAAAATGATCTCTAAAATACAAACATCTTTCTGTATTTCAGAAGTACATTTTATAATACACTAAAAATAATTATGTATTGTTCCTTACAGTTTTCAAATGTTTCATGGTACTTTAAGTCAAATATATTCTATTGTCTAGAAAGTAGCTTTTAAAATATTTATAAAATTGAACAAAAAAGCATATTAAAGTAATTCTGATGATAAACGCTTAAAGCTGCACATGGTATCTCATACACCTGTAATGCAAAACTTGAGAGGCAGAGAGGCAAGAAGCCTGCCACAAATTTGAGACCAGGTTGGTTTACATGAGTTTGAGGGAGGCCTGTCAAATCTATATAAGACCTTCTTTCAAATTTAAGAAAGAATTAAAAATAGCATGAATATTCTGATTAGTCTCTGCAAAAACCAGTCTCTCTGTGTATGTGTACCTGCATGCATGTACATACATACATGTATGTGTGTGCAGCTACAGTGAAACATGTATGTGTGAAAAACCAGAGGTCAGCGTGCAGACTGTATTGTCTTCCCCTGTTCCCTCCCTCTCCTGTGGTTTGAGATAGGGTCTCTCTAAACTTGGAGCTCATTTCAGTGGACTGGCTGGCCATTAGGATCCAGAATTCTGTCTCCTTCCCCACAGTGCTGGGATTACAGAGACTCTCACCCAGGTGCTGGGGGTCCAGGCTCAGGTTCTCGTTTGCATAGAAAGTACTGAGTACTGTACTCATTGAACTGTCTCCCAACCCCACCACCACCTCTTGTTGCTGCGTTCTTTCTCCCTTTGTTCCTCTCTCTGTTTTGTTTGTTTTTGGTTGGTTGGTTGGTTTTTTATTTTTGTTTCTGGATTTTTTTGAGGTGTTTGGTTTTTTGGTTTTTCAAGACAGGGTTTCTCTCTATAACCCTGGCTATATGCTTTATAAAACTCGAAAGCCCTAGAACTCGCTTTGTAGAGCAGGCTGGCCTGACACTCGGTTATCTCCTGCCTCTGCCTCCCGAGTGCTGGGGCTAAAGTCGTGCACCACCACCACCCAGCTCATCTAGTTTTTTTTTTTTAAAGTACTATTAATGTTGAGGATCTCTCTTTTTATTTCATTAATGATCTCATTGTATACATGGTGACGATCACTCTGAATTAGCACCAGCCAGTAGAATAGTATGATTAGCAGTGCCCAAATGCTTCTTAGACCACACAGTGCTCTTTCTTCTTAACCCAGGCTTATGAAATATCATACAGTTACTGAACTCTTTCCTGTTTATCTCTTTTTGGACAACAGAAAAAGTGTGAGCGATATTGGCCTTTGTATGGAGAAGATCCTATAACGTTTGCACCATTTATAATTTCCTGTGTAAGTACTTATTTTTGTTTTAAAAATTCGTTCTTTGAGAAATTTATATATGGTATGAACTCAGGCTGCTGCAAGCCTAGGATTCAATTCTGTGCAAACCTTCACTTACTGTAGTAATCAGTACTAATGTTTTATTCTGCTTTTAAATTTAGGAGCTTTGGGAATGACTTTTACAACTGTAAATAAATAAAATAAGGTTTTCCTTATTTTCATGTTGATTCTGTTAGTCCTTTTATATCTCGTGACAATTATTGTTTAACTATGCTCAACTCATCTCTGAAAATTGGTATACTCACTTTTCTAATCAAATAAATGGAAAAGAACATTGTTAACTGGGACCGTAGTATGTCATATTAAGCTTTTCGATTATCCTCCCCCATATTTTAAAATTATGTATGAAGTTAAACTTGAGAATTGCTATCCTAAAAGTGAAGAATATTCCTCATAACAGGTAATTTGACATGAAATCTAAAGTGTAGGCTGGACCTGGTGGCACACACCTGTAATTCCAGCACCACTCAGGAGGATTGGTCTAGTAGCAAGTTCTAGACAAGCGGTTCTCCACCTGAGGGCTGTGACTCCCCTGCCAAACTTGTCTCCAAAAATATTTGTGTTACAGTTGATAGCAGTAGCAGAATTAGAGTTACGAAGTAGCAATGAAAATAACTTTATGGTTGG
>LOEQ01016257.1:0-13614 GCA_001685075.1 Bramus lutescens | reverse complement strand
TGAGGTCTGGTGCCCTCTTCTGGCCTGCAGACATACACACAGGCAGAATATTGTGTACATAATAAATAAATAAATAAATATATTAAAAAAAATAGTATATCTTCCTTCATAATAATAGTACACAGTAAAGAATTAGGCCTTGTCTAATGACAAGCGTAACCATTGTTCCTGGGATGTAATCTCTAAACCCTTGATTTTATTTTGAGGGTACTTTTGCTTTACATGTGAGTTTTGTAAGCAACACCTCATTCTTTATTCTAATGAGACAAACTTTGTACATTCACTTAACCATACCCTAGAAGGAGCAGGGTTGTGGGTTTAATTTAAGGTATGGACAATCAATCAATGAACCAGGCCTATGCAATGAAGCATCCCCAGAGCCTCTGGACACTGAGGCTGTGATGAACTTCCTGTATTTGTCACATATTAATGATACAAGGTCACTTTTAGTTGGAACTGTATGTCTTTCCTGTGATAAACCTTAACTATGGGTATAATGATGAGGGTATAAATGCTTGGAGTAAGTTTGCGGGTTTTTTTTTTTTTGCAACTTATAAAAACTCTGTGTTCTTTGGGAAACTCTTAAAATTTGTTGGTTTTTAGAAGACTTAAAGATTTGACAGTCTAGAGGACTGTGTCTTCATATAATTTGGCTAATTAAAGTTTCTGCACTGCTCTGTTGTTATATTTTCTGGTTTTATTCTTTTTATTTTATTATAAATTTGATCCTTTTAAACTGTGTCTTGTGAACTTTACTGGTTTGCAATTTATATGCTTGGTTTAAATTCCCAACTTTTAACCTCTATTCCTTCCATATATTTATTGAACTTACAAATTTTGGCAGTTATCATTTAAAAAACAATAGGACATCTACTGCAACAGGAATTTCTACTTTTTCACATTGATGCGGCTGTTTTTCTTTATTTGTTTAATTATTGTTCCATCAATTTTATTTTTCCTTTCAAAGAACTGCTTTTTGTTGATTTGGTCTGTTTTGTATTGTCTTCTGATATTATCTGTACCATTCCTTCCATTTTCCTCCCTTTAAGTTGATTTTCTGTTTTCTAGTTATTTTATTTTTTTCTAGCTATTTCCTTAAGATGGTAGACTATTAATTTGTGATTTTTTAAAATTAATAACAATGCACAATGCTGTAAGCACACCTCTAAAGGAGTACCTTATCACAGTCCATAAAATTCTGTCTGTGGCATTTTAGTTAAACATTATTAATATTGTTAATTCTTCTTCAACTCACAAATTATTTAGAAGAAACACATTTGTAAATTGCTGTCATTTATTTCTAATTTAATTATGCTGTGGTTTAGGATCATATTTTATAATTTTAATGTAATATTTTAATTAACTTGAGAACTTCATACACGTATACAATATACTTTAGTAATACTCTTTCTTTTCTCCCTCTAAATCCTGCCAAATTCACCCCATATTCTCTCAACTTCATGTTCTCTCTGTCTTTGGCTTTTGTTTTTTGTGACCCACTGAGTCCAGTTTGTGCTGGCACATATTCATGGGGGTGTGATCATCTGTGGGAGCAACATTAACTTAACATGGACTACATCACTAAGGAAAAACGACTCTCCCATCCACAGCAGCCATCTACTGTCAGTATCTCCTTAGCTGGAGATGGAGGCTTGTGAACCCCTCTTGCTCCATGCAGGGATGATGTGTGGTTGACCTGGTATAGGTCTTGTTCTGCTGTAAGCTCATGAGTGTTATGGCTAGAAGTCACTATTTCCCAATAGTGCCCTCCCAACATCTGGCTCTTACATCCTTCCAGTTTCTTCTTCCACTATAGATTACTTACTGTACGTTCTTTTCCAGAGCTTTGTGGGAAGGAGTGTAATACAGATTTTTCCATCATTTAAGCACTCCAAACACACTTGTTTTCTGCACTTTAGCCAGTTCTAAGGCTACTAAGGTGATTGGAAGGCCAGCTCTTAAAGGAGTAGCATAGAACACAAGTGATTTGAAAGAAGAAAGGGAAGCAAGGAGGGGCATGGGAGAGTAGGGAAGAAAAGAGAGCACGGAAGGACTAACTACAACTAACTAAGGATGACTGATAGGACTAACAGAAACCTATTCTATAAACTTGTTAAATATATAAGTACACACACAGGAATTTAATTGGCATTTTGCTACATAGGTGATTTTGCTTCTTCAAGAAGCCATGGTTACTCAAAACAAACCAAACAAAAACAGAAACATGCAAACAACCCCAATACCAGATTTGTGGGATACCCCTCCTTGAGTTAACAGCCAGAGATATTCTGGAGACTCCCCCCAAAATATGGACTACTTTTATTGTTCTTGGCTGTTCACCAAAGTTTGATGATAAGACTCTATTGCTGAAGATATATGCTGCACACTTTAATCACAGGATATGAGGAATACAAGCTAGCACTGATCAGGGACCTTCCTTCCTGGTGATTATCGATCATTGTATCAGAAAGTATTATACAGTATAGACTGAACAAACACCCACCAACAATCTTACCCAACTGTACATCCTGTGTGGTACAGTAAAGTCCAGCCTGATAAGATATGCCCATTGGAGCAATAGTGCCAGGAATGCTATGGGAAATCTAACCATTTTCTGATGAGAGTCCACTTCACAGGAGGAAATGTATGCCTGTACTGTAAATCTGACCAAAAATTCATGGTTGATGAGTTCATCCCCAAGGGTGATCCTGATACTATTATTTTGCTAAATGTACAATGTATCAAATATTTTCCCATTGTATATCTCTTTACTCATAGGTTAGTGAAGCTCTCCATCTTTCTTATAGGAGTACCAGGTGCACCTTTTCACAGTGCATGGAAGTTAATTCAGAAACCAGAAACTCAGAACTGGTAAAAGGGTTTTTTTTTTTAGATCAATTAAGAAAAAGAGAATTTATTGTGCCTCTAATCCTTGCATTGAATTTTATTGAGCTCTGGATTTCTTATCCGGGATATTTTTTCTCCTCCCTGTGTACCTCCTTTTAAAATTTTAGGCATGGCATGTTTGTGACAATGAGTTGCCTCAGTGTCTACATGTCTGAGAAAGTATCTGTTCTCTGACTTTGAAGGGTAAATTTCAACAGATCTAGAACACTAGCTTTATAGTTTTAAGGTGTTTCTATAAACATTTCAGTCTTCCATTCTCGTTTGCATGACTCCCAAAATGACGTTTCTTGTTTTTTCCTCTTTCCTTTCCTCCTCTTTTTCCTTCCTTTTCAAGATATTACACCATTTGATTTTGTTTGAAGTTTTTCAGTTTGTTTTTCTTTTTACATGTATATGGGCTTCCTAGGACCACTGCAACAAATCACCATAAACTGGGTGAATTAAAGAAACAGAAACGTATTTCCTCACAGTTAAGGCAACCAGAAGTCCCAAATCGAGGAGTCAGCAAGACTGCATTCTGTGCAAAAGCCTTAGGGAGGCGTGTTCCCTTTGCTCTGCCAGCTTCTGGGGGCTGCTGGCAATCTGTGATCCCTTGGCTTGTGTGTATGTTGCTCTAATATCTGCTTCTCTGCTCGTTTTCCTCCCTCCCCCCGCCCCGTGTCTGTTCTCAAATCAGCTCTTTTCTTATCAGGAAAAGATTTAGGGGCTACCCTAAGTCCAAGATGATCTCAGCCTGTGATCCTTAATTTAATTACTCATACAAAGACAAGTTCCAGGAGTTCAAATTTGGATATGTCTTTCGAGTGGCCACTATTCAATGCACAAGCATTCCGATTTGGGACATTTCCTTTGGTATTTCTCTATGATAACAGATACTTTCTTCTATGTTCAGTCCACTGCTGGACCCTCAAAAGCATTCTTTCTTTTTTTAGTTTGCTCTCCAGTGCTTTGTTTGAATTTTAAATGAAGTTTTTATCTTTCTGATTATATTACCATTTGTTATTGTGTATTGTCTACTTGTACCGTTTTCCCTTAACATATTAGCTTATTATCCAGCATATTAATCATTTTAATCTCCCTGAGAACTTAAAAATCTGTGTCATCTGAGGCCAGTTCCAATGTTTGCCTTGTATGCTCACTGTGTTTTTTTTTTTTCTTGCCTTTCAACGCACCTTATGGATTTATCTTTTTGAAAGTCAGGTATAATGTCCCAGACAATTAGAAAGGTAGGTGGGCTTTTAGTGTGGGGTTTTATTTTAATCTGGCTACAAAATAGGCCATCTTTAAAACTTACTGTAGCTGTGGCTGTATGAACCAAACATTGCAAGTACTCTCATGTTTTCACTTTTCACAATATTGTCTTCGGGTTTTCTTGAGTATTCCTTGTGCTGGAGTCTACATTTCTTGGTTCTTTCATCTGAAATCTGTTTCCTTGGAGCCCTGTTGCTGTGGGAATAGTGAGAAGTGAGGTAGGAAATGCATAATTTTATGATTTTCTTTCTCCTATGGCTTAGGGTATGCTCTGTGAGCTCAGATTCCTCCTCTGGCTCTCTTCAGGGGCGCCAAGGAAATTAGAGAAGGTAGAGTTGGAGAATGGCCTTCCCTCTAGGTGGTGTATACATTGGTAAAATCACTCCCTGGCAAGTAAGACTTGATGAGAAAGGAGGGTCTTAGTATATTTCACCGTGATCACGCTATCCTCTGGTCACAGCTGGGTCTCCAAACGCATTTTCATGTCCTCAAGTGAGAAACTGATGTAAAACTCAAACTCAAGATCCTTTCCCCCAAGGCTGGGTTTCTCGAATTTCTCACTCTCAAACTGTTGAGAACCTCGTCCTCAGAAAAGCTTCACCACGGCTGTTTAGCTGTCCATACCTGCTGTGGCTTTTCTTTTTCGATGAACGGATCTTGGATTGGACTCCATAGATTTTCTCTCAGTTTGGAGTTGGTAGTCTTCCTGAATAATAGTTATCTCAAGCTAGGGAGCTTTGACACTTCTCACTGTTCAGTGTTTTCCTTGCTGTGAGGACATTGATGAAGGATTATTTTATTTAGGCTGTTTATGTTGCCTTTTGTTGCACGCCATTCTGAGTCCCCTAAAGTATATGTTACTTTCCTTCTTTCTCAGAATTCCCCTCAGATGGAGAACTTCTGATATTCCTCAGCAGTAGTTGCCTCATACTTGCTGGGGCAATTGAAGCAGGAAGTCCAGTATTGTTCATTTAAAAATATGGCCATTCATTGGATGGTTTTGCTATGAGACCGTGTGCTTATTGGGAGAGAATGCCTTCCTGCTGTTAGAGTTTATTGTAATTGCCGCTAAGGGTTGATTGGGTCATTAGTTGGCAATGCCTTGGGGGTTTTCCATTACACTGCTATTTTTCCTCCATGTTCCAATTAGTGAGAGAAACCCAAGGTGGATGCAGAGCTTCAGTGTTGTTGTCTTGTTTGTTGTCCTCTGCCTCTTCATTTCTTGGCTTTGTTGTTTTCTGCAATCTTTTTGTTTATCAATCCATTTGACTTATTTAATTGTGGTTTTTGCTTTATCCTTTCCCCCGCCCTGCAATATCTGTCAGATTTCACATACTTCCAGAGGTCTTCTGTTGCCTTCTTGTGTAGAGATTTAACTAGTAAACGGTGTTCTTGACATTCTCATTTCAGCTCAATCATCAGAAAACTTAGCCTGTTTAGACAAAAGGAAGGATCTCTCAGACTTTTGTTTGTCTCAGGAAAGTCATTTGGGGAGCTGGAGAGATGCATGAGCAGTTAAAAGCACTTGCTGATCTTCCAGAGGGCATGGGTTCAGTACCCAGCACATACATGGGGGTCTCACAACCATTTGTAACTCCACTTCCAGGGATATCCAACACCCTCTTCTGGCACCAGAGGATACTGCATGCATAGAGTCCACATACATACAAGGCAGCAAACCCACATATGCATGAAATAAAAGCTTTAATTATCTGTATGCTATTCAGTGCCTGGCTTATAATGTGGACCAAAGAGTTTCTAATTACCTTAGTCTGCTGTGCTCACAGAAATTTACCCTGCTCTTGGGACTGGGTTTGCTTTCCTCAGAATTGCAGCTCACTCTTAGGCAGCATCCGAAACTTGCCTGGCATCCTTGAAGTCTTTGGTGTAGTAGCTTCCAGAGATTCTCCCTATAGTAACTGTTTCCAGTCATGTATTAATGTAGAAACTTGTATTATGGAGTTTTCTTGTTCCCTTTCAAGAGCTATGTGTTTGAACTATGTTTTGCCTCCACTGTAATCTTGGAGGGAAGACTTTCCTGACTTTTTTATCCCCCACAATCAGTATGGCGGGCGAATGGACAAAACAATTTTCCTTCAAGCAGGGGAAATGGAAAGCCCCACCCCAACTCCAGCATTCCAAGGCTTTTACGTCTTAAGAGGGAGGTGGTCCTTGGATGTCTTATGTATGTATGCTCATATGCTTTTTCTCTGGTCTGATTTGTTTTCAGTTTTCTCCATTATCCAGTCATCTAGTTGAATCTCTTGTAAGAACGTTTGCAAATGAAGTTCTTTAGCCCCACTGATATACTTATTTTAAAGAGACACACCAGTTGAAGTTAATTTTTAAATTGGTAGATAATTTCTTTCTTTCTTTTTTTTGGTCACTCTGAAAGAATTCCACCACGCTTTAGTTGCTACTGTGCTGTGGATGAGGGAGCTGTCATTCTTGGCAATGAATACATTCTCCCTATATTGGCTAAAGTGTGCTGTCTCGATTCTCTGGCAGTGTATCTATTTCCTGTTTTACTGGCACGTGTTTGGCATGGACTTCATTCCTCTGTCCTTGCTTTGTAGCACATTTCCTGTATCTTGCCTTTGGAATTCCTAACAGACACAGTTGGCCCTTCCCACGGAGCCTTTTCATCACTAAATCTTAAAGTCCTATTTTAAAGTCTTATTAGCTTTGCTAGATTTTTTTCATAAATGCCATTTTTTTCTTTCATGAATTTGTGTTCAACTGTGACTTACCTTTTGAACGTGACAGCAAGAGCCTTGTCTTTGAAAAATATGTTTTTTCATTTCTTCAAACTGTTATTCCAAGGATTGAATAATGAACAGAAGCTAAAAAAGAGGATGCAAAGTTAATTGTCTTTCTGGTTTCATTTCTGTCATAGAGCATTCATTTCTGGTGATGGATGAGTGCATAAAAATATATTTGATACTGAAAGTATCTAGTGCGAAGTTCCACAGCTTCAGAATGGCTATTCTAACCATATAGAAGTTCAAAGATGTATAGACCACGAGTCTGGTCAATTTTGGTGCATGAGGTTTATTTTATTTGTGATTATTTTTGTAAAATAATTTAAGAACTTTTTCTTTACAGCTGAATTTCAAACTTCCAATATTGTACTTGAATTTTGTCTCCTTAACTATCTAAAGTATGTAGATGTACTATGTTCACATGATATCTCCATTTTCAGTCTTTGAATAGCAACGTATGTATTAATGCCCATCTTCTTGGGCTTCCATGGCAGCATATGGCAGAATTAGCAGCTTGAGTAGCAGACATTTATCTTCTCACAGTTCTAGAGGCTAAACATCTAAGCTCACAGTTCCAGATCCCCAGGTCTGGTTCAGGCTCTTAAGTGGACTTCCAGGTAGTTGCCTTCGCATTGTTTCTCCAGATTTTACATAGAGATAGATGCATCTCCACACAATCAGAGTTAACATTTCTTGTGCTGATAAGACCTGTGCTCACAGGATATCATCTAAAATAAATTATCTATTAAAGCGTCAACTCCAGAGAACCAGCCTCTGGGGCTCAGACTGGGGGTTCAACATACAGATTTTAAGGAATATGATTAGGTCCTCAGCAAGTATCCTTGACTTGTTTTCTTTTTCCTTTTCTTACTTGCAGTGCTTGCCTTGAGAAAATTTATTCCAGAGACCTGTGCTGGAATTAGGACCACCCTTAACTAGAATTCCTCCACTCTGTTCCAGGCAAAATCAGTTCTCCGCATGCCTGTTGTTCAGAGTTAACCATAGTCCTGAGATAAGCAAGAGAGACAAAGACAGCAGAATCCACGTGCCTTTGGGTCCAAACAGGATTCCTACTGTGAGGCCCTCCTGTTAGCTCTGAAGGTCTTCTCATCTAGGAAAAACAAAACAGGAGCACCAAATTGTTTACATCATATTCTCTGTTAGATTTGCTCGTGTACATTTTTCAAAAATTGTTCCGGGTGTGCTAGATTCTCTCCCAGTGTGTTGAATTCCTTCTTATAAATTAAAACAGAAGACTTCATGACAATAAGCTATTCCTTTAGAACCTTTGTGTCACAAAGGTTCTGTTGAAGAATAGATAAACAACTATCAGGGGCTTATAAAATAGAAGAAGCAAAGGGTCTGCAAAAATAGTACTTTTATTGTGCTTTCCTGAATGAAGACTGGGAATCGCATGAGCTTAACATTTAAAAAAATCTAAATAATGTTTTCTCTCTCTGGAATATAAGCATAACCTGTTTAGTCTGAGTTGACCTTAGAATTTTGTTCATGATTTGCCATGCATGGCAAAAAGGTAGAGAATCCAAAGTTATAAAGGAAACAGAGACATAAGTCGATGCAGAAACACCAAAAAGTCCTGGTTAATTTTAGTTCATTACACAGAAAAGGTACTGAGAGTGAGCTGTGATTCACGTATCTGTCATGCTCTGTTTCCTTTATAAATGAAAGTTAGTGGTCAAGGTTCTGATGGTCTACCTCTAAGTATAATGTGTATTTTCTAAGATAAGAGCATTCTCTTTAGAAAATAAACAATTCCCAACTTTTAAAAAATAAATCCAGTTCATATGAAAATTTCTTCGTTGCCCTTAACTGTTCTTTATTGATTTTTTAAACCTTTATTTTCTGCTAAAGACCCCATTAATGATCACACATAGTACTTGTCAATTTTGTCTTTTTGATAAATTTTCCTTCCCTATAATGCTGTTTTGAACAGGTGCCCAGCTAAGGATCTCTTGTAGCAGGTCAACCTTCGCATCTTGTCTATTTTTATTTTCTGTCATTATTATTTAACTGTTTTATCTACTTTCGGTAATGGACTTGGATAGTTTTGATTAGATTAGGGTTAAGCATTTTTGGTAATAATGGGCCATGTACAATTTTTATTTCATACTGTATAATATCACTTGGAAAAACACTAAGTTGTCTCACACTACGGATGCTAGATGGTCATGGGGTTTAGAAGATATCTTTTTCATCATTTGTAATTGTTTTTGGGTGGTTTTACTTAAGATTTGAGTTTATCCTTTCCCAGTGATTTTTTTGGGGGGGGATTCTATAATCTATTTGGTAATTCTATAATCATGCTTTCATGATTCTTGCCTAAATAATAAACCAGTTTCTAATCCTGAATAGGACCAGAATCAAGTCCTGTGTTCCTTAATAGATAAAACTAGAACATCTTCTTCTGGCCAATAGCATTTGATGCCTCCTTCTATTCCTAGCTTGGCTTCTTATACACTAAAGAGATGCAAAACGCAACTTCTTCACTTAAGAACCTTGATTTATGTATCCTCGTTTTACTTCAGACACGAGTGCGCACGCACACACACAAACACACACAGAGTTTGTTTGTGAGTTAGTTCTAGGAGGTCAACATAATTTATTTGGCCCTATTATTAGGTCTGTAGATATAAAGCCAGGAGACACATGAGAGGAGAAGAGGAAGAAAGGAAAGAAGAAGAAGAAACAAGTCAATCTTATTAAGAAGGATTCTGTATTGGAAACAACACTTCTCATCAGCAGTGTTTGTACACCTCTTGTTACTTCGTCCTTGAAAAGGGCAGTACTCTTGTGGCAAGTAAGTTTTCAGATTTTGAAAGCCCATTTATGAAATTATCAAAACAGAAACATCTGATTGGGCAAGAAGTATGAACAGGAAGACTTTTTAAGTGCCTCTCAGGCTTCTGTCTCGCAAACTCAAGCTGAGTCATCTTGAAATGATTAGTTCTTTTAATAAAAAGTCATGACTATAAAAACGGTATTTCTTTTATTTTCATAAATTGAATCTAAATTATTTACACAAATGAGTTTTGATTTCTCTACCATTTTGAACCTCTTCAACGTTGAAACATTTTCATTGTTTTGAAGCTGAACATTATTTTTGAAAAGCAATTGGAATTTGTGAACTAGGCTTGGTCACTAAGAACCGTGAAATAAACAAAATAATAACCAATTTGGTAACAACAGAATATTTTCGCGGAAAGTACACAAAATACCAAGGGGGATAAAGGACCAATTATTGTGTCAAAGTTCACAACTATTTACAAATATCAAATGCTCGTGATTTATATAGTTTATTGGTTTACTATCTATTTAGTAATCATATAAGACAAGCATTATATCTTCATTACGACTGCTGGAAAAGCTGAAAAAGTTTTGCTATATTTTGCCACTGGAAATTAAATAGGTCCTCCTCAGTTCTGCCTGCTGTTTGTTCCTGTTCATCTCACCCTTGTCTTGTTAATTCCGTCACCCTTGCTCACAAACATCCTGTTTGTGAATGTGACCCAGGGCTTAAGCCCAAGTAGCATCCATCAGAGAATTGTATCATGTATTACCAGGATCTAACATTTCACATCGTCTTTCTTCTGCCAGTCAGGATGGTAGACTTTTTCCCCCTTCTGTGTAGTAGTCACTGATTCAGTAATTAGACGTTTATCAAATATTTGTTATACACAAGACAATATATGAAAGCATAAAGACGATGGTGAGATCTTTCTTAACCTAAAGGACTACAGGGTAATTATCAGGGCTTCCAAACAATAATCTAATACAATGTGATAAAATACAAATATATTCTAGTCCTCGGATAACTGCATGGCTGACAAATATTCAATCCACTGTTGTTTGTCAATGCTGTTTTCTCTTTCCATTCTCAAATAAAATGAAGTTGATGCTGCATGGCTTCATCAACCTCTCTCCACCTTCTTCATCATCAGAGCAGGATCTCTCAATTAAACCCAGAGCTCACTGATTGAGCTCGTTAAGCTGGCCAGCTTGCTCCTGGTATTCCCTATCTTCCCCTCCAGGGCACTGCTATTAGTATTACAAGGGGCTGCTATGCACACGGATGCTGAAAAGTCAGACTCTCTGGTCCTCACACTCATGTGGCAAGTAATTTACCCATTCTCAATTCTTTATTTCTTTGGTTTGTTTAAAAGATTAGTCATCTTGGACTACTTGACTACCTCAGCTGATACCCACCTAACTTCTTAAAAAATCTAAACAATACTTTCTGTCTCTGGAATATGGGTGTATCCTATGTGGAGATGAGGTCATTTTGATTTTTCTCTGGTAACTCTGTGGGAACTAAGGATGTAGCTATCCATGTGAAAATCTGCTCACTGTAGAAAGTGTCAAAATATTCAGAAGTGAATAGAAATTTGCTTGATCTGAAAGTGCAAAGAAACTATCCTCGAGCTGTTCCTTTATATGGGAATATGATTTGAGTTACAAGTCCTAAGGGAACTATTTGCTTCTTTGCTTAGTTTTTGTTTGTTTTTCTAGTTTTGTTTTCTATTAGATTGTATTTTGATATTTTTAAGTTGTGGTTTGAGTAGATTCCATGAGATTATAAGATACATACACCTTTTTCCTTACTCTTTGGTAAAATGTTAAGCACACTATTAGAATATTAGAAACATTATTATTTCTTAAAATGTGGGCTCATTTTTTTTCACTGTGGCCTCCAAGCACGTGCTCTCAATTTTCTTTGGTATATGTTAAAATATGAATGATCTGCTGATAACTATTTGTTCCAAACCTACATGGTTTCTGGATGTTTACAAATTATCTAAGTCAAGAGACCCTGGGCCCCCACTGGGAGCAGCTGCCTCCACTTTGCCTGTTTGTCTTGTTTGTCTTTGTGTCTGTGTCTGTCTGTCTATCTGTTCCAGAGTTTGTCTTCATTCCAGATCTAAGCCCCTTGAGGACACCGACAACCCAAGAGTCCCCTCCCACAGCAGGCTATTTGCCCTTCCAAAGGTTATTCCTCCTGCTCCTTAAGGTGTGACAGCTGGGCGTTCAGAGAAAGTGCGGGATCCTAGACCCGGAATGGCTCCAAAGCTTGCCAGGCTCCTTCCTCTGCTTCTGTCTTCATTGTTTTCTCCTTGCTAGGTGCCGTAATTCCAAGGTCTCCTGCTCCCTTCGTACCACTGCCAGGATTGCCTTTTGGCCTCGAATTCCTAGGGCAGGTTGATTAAATCTTGATTTATCAGAAGGTTGAACGGAAGAAGACCTGCGATAGGTATGCACCATGCTCTGGCCTAGACAGTAGGTGGGGTCAGGCTGCTGAAGACAGCAACTATTGTGGTGGTCTGAGCATTGTGCTGTGGTGCCCGCTGGCAGCTTCCTGTTCGCCTAGCAAACCCTGGAGACCAGGAGGTGCTCCACCCCCATCTGCCCGCTCCACTGTGCCTGCAGCTGCTGTCTCTGTGGCCTTTGGGAGATGGCAGTAAGGCTCCACTTGGGTTAGTGGTCATGTGCTACAGACCTGGTGTCCCTCCTGTCTTTATAAATTCTCCATCCTGGATGCGGGTCGCTGGGCTGTCCTTTGAATAGAGGGGCTTTACTGGGCTTTGTGGCTGAGGTATAGACACCAACTCTGAGGTGAAGACTAAGGAAGAACTTTGAAGTGTGGGCAGTATCATAAAGCAGTGGGGACGGTTGCTCCAAGAAGCCCTCACAGATGCTAATGACTTTGGCTTACATTTTCCAATAGATCTAGTGAGAGCAAAGGCTGTGATTTAAGGAGCCATTTTTTCTCACTGATTATATGTTCTTTGAGAACAAAAAGAGGCACTGTGTCCTCTGCCATGACAAGATGGAAGCCACCTCAGGATGAGGAGACCATCACCTCAACCAGAATTTAAGATGCTCACCTGCCCTCTCGCTCCTGAGGCAACCTTCTTTTTGGTATACAATGTAGCAAAGAGACAGGGGTGCCTGAGTGGTTGGGAGCCAATGTGTCCCATCCCTTTCCTCTCTTCTCCCCTCCTTCACTAAAGGCCCTGTGAAGAATATGTATGAGAACTCTTCCTCACTGGGTTTTCCTGTCTTCTATTAGTTCCTATGCATGCAAGAATGTTAGCTTTTGAACTTCCCTCTCCACCCCTTCCTCCCTTTCTCCAGGACCTCTGCACAGGAGGAGGCATTTGTAATCCAGGACTCAGAGTTTTCCCATTGGGTTAGTGGGTAAAAGGCTAGCAGGATCAAATATGGCTGACATGCAGCTCTTCCCTTACGTCACTTCAGCCTATTAGTTTAGCTTCAGACTTGGCGCTTTGAAGGGTTGCTGCCTCCTCACTAATAGCTGTAGCGGTTGAGATCCAGTGCCACCTCCTAACCTGTGCCCTCTGGTGCCTTCTTAGGTGTCACGTGCCTTATTCAGCTGTTAACCCCTTCTTACCCCGACTGTAGGAAGGAACCTGTGTCTTTATGTGTTGTACTTATAAACTGCAACTTTTTATCCATTGAGTGATGAATGCGATGACAGAAGGTAGAAGAAACCGGTGTGGGATAAGACAAAGGGAGTGGCAACAGTTGGGCTAGAGTTGCTATCCCTTAATCTATATGTACTTAGATTAAAGAAAAAAAAAACATTCCTTAAGTCATAAAAAGGAAGAAAGAAAGAAAGAAAGAGAGAGAGAGAGAGAGAGAGAGAAAGAAAGAAAGA
>LOEQ01016256.1:0-13617 GCA_001685075.1 Bramus lutescens | reverse complement strand
GTACTCACTCATAAGTGGTTTTTAACCATAAAGCAAAGAAAACCAGCCTACAAACCACAGTCCTAGAGAACCTAGACAACAATGAGGACCCTAAGGGAGACATACATAGATCTAATCTACATAAGAAGTAGAAAAGATAAGATCTCCTGAGTAAATTGGGAGCAAGAGGACCTTGGGAGAGGGTTGAAGCGGGGAGGAGAGAGGTAGGGAGGGGAGCAGAGAAAAATGTAGGGCTCAATAAAAATAAAAATTAAAAAAGATGTGAATTTGTAAGTGGGGAAGAGTAGCATCAGTGTGTGTGTTGCCTGATTTCTAGGTTTTGTTGATAAATTAACAATTTTCGTTTTCTCTATGCAAGGTTTTCTCTGTGCAAGAGCGTCCACAAGGTCTCTCTTCAGAAAATACAGTGTATCGGGAAAAAGGGAGGCTTAGAAGGGAGAATTTTCAAGTAATTGCATGTTTCAGAATTACATTACTGTGTCTTCTAAAGCTGCAAACTCTCTTTCAGCCATTATAAAAGTTAAGCTCTCGCTCACTAATTTTGGTACTTTAGGCAATGAAAACTGAAGTATCCAGAGATTGGTAGCAAACTCTTTATGTCAGTCAAATCACACGAAGCAGTACAGAAACAGCATTCTCTTACTGCTGCGGCTTCAGAGAAGAGGAGCAAAGCCCTTTGAGAGGCAACTATAGCATCTTTCTGCTGAGATTCTAACCTGGGAATGACTTCCTCCTTTCCCCAAGGTTATGGCATTTCCTGTTCTCTCCATCCCTTGGTCTACATTACCTAATGCTGCTGCTGTTGGGTAAATCCTGCCACCTTCCTAGAAGGTGTCTTTCCCTCATTTAGGGAACTTTCATCTTTGTTTCCTAGGCCTGTACCCCCAAAACATTGTTTCTCCACATAAGTGTGCTTTCCAGAGCGGCTTATAAACATTTAGACATTTGACTCTTTTGTTAATGTGGCACTTGAAAAAGCAACACGGATTAATCTCAGCAACACAAAAGCAGGGTGTGAAAGCACAATCCTTCCTCCAGGCAAAACTGACCCATCTGATGATTGTCGCGGTGGGTTCCCAGGGATTCTATTAAAGTCTGGTTATTCTATCTGTGTCTGGTCAACACGGTGGTGAGGTAAATGATTAATTCAATTCAATCCATGGCTCACTCTTATGCACAAAAAATAGCCAACATATTTTCTAGGACTCTCTCAGTGACAAACTCTGAAAAGAGCACTTTTGAAGTTTATTTTGAGTTCATATATATGAACTTTCCAAAACAGACATAAATAAGTTAAAAAAATTGTTTGTGAAATAATACAAATGTTAAAAAAGCAAGAATAGTACTAAGGTTCTCCTAAATTGATTTCTTTATTTTTATTTTAAATGTATGTTTGGTTTGCCTGCATGAATATCTGTGCACTGTG
Source organism: Bramus lutescens (assembly GCA_001685075.1). Classification (NCBI taxonomy): domain Eukaryota; kingdom Metazoa; phylum Chordata; class Mammalia; order Rodentia; family Cricetidae; genus Bramus; species Bramus lutescens. Next base: position 12,191 of record LOEQ01016256.1, on the reverse strand, counting down.
TGCATGTAGTACCCACACAGGCGAGGTGAGGGCGTTGGATCCCTTGGGCCTGAATTTACATGTAGTGTCGTTTTAAGCTGCCACGTGAATGCCAGGAATCAAACGCTGGATCCTCCAGCCTTAGCTCTTAGTTTCTGGTCATCTGTCCAGCCCCTATACGTTTTCCATGCCTGCAATACACAGAGTACCACCAGAAATAGCAGTAACAATCAGATAGAAAAATTCTTTTGAAATTCTGAATATAGTCTCTAAACATAACCGTTCTTTCTGGGTGGTGGTGGCACACACCTTTAATCCCAGTACTTAGGAGGCAGAGGCCGGTGAGTGTGAGTCCAGCCTGGTCTACAGAGCTAGTTCCAGGACAGGCTCCAAAGCTACAGAGAGAGCCTAGTCTGTTTGGATGCTCACCTTCCTAGACCTCAATGGAGGGGGGAGNGGGGAATGGGGGAGGGGGAGGAAATGGGAGGAGGTGGAAATTTTTAATAATAATGAAGAAAATGAAAAAAATAAAAAAGCAAAAAAAAGCTACAGAGAAATCCTGTCTCAAAAAAAACAAAGCCAAAAACAAACAAACAAACAAAAAACCATTGTTTTCTGGGTTATTATGACAGTATCTATCTAGACCAAGGATTAAAAACAAACAAAACAGATGTTTGATATATTTGGCTTTAAAAACGATCATGATTGCCCCTATTCTGAAGACCAGAACATTGAAATTTCATTGAGATTGTGATTATCTCCCCTGAAGTCTCACTTTCTTAATGCTTCTTTCCTAATGCTGGTGAACATGGCTCCAAGCTGTGTTCATTACACATTCTTTCCCCTATATTCGTATCTCTCATAAGGCCTGCCACCCTGTCACCAGTGATTGACTGACTGAATGAGATAATGACAGTACATATAAACAACTGCACAGAAAGACTGAATTAACCTTTCAACTTGTGATCCTAGCTACGACTTTCACTCTCTGAGTTAGAGGCTAGTCTGCACTGGATACCTTTGCTCCAGGCTGGCAGAGAGTGACTTCAGTTAGGCTTTGTAGGTTATACCATCTTTTTTGCTACTTCTTGACCTTGTCCTACAGTGCACGTCAGTCATGGACAATGGTAACCCAGTATCATGATGTTCTCATAAAATATTGATTCCAAAAGCCGAACAGCTTGTTCATGGCTATAGATGCCAAAGCAATGCTACCTGCTCTTCACACAGGAATTTTCTGACACACAGCCTCCATGACATGCAGCACTTGATTCTTGCAACTGGGTAGACAGTGCCCGCTTTGACACAAGTTGTCCTTTGTTGTAGCAAACCTTTACTGGCACTTGTGGCTGCCCTTCATCTCATGGCCTAGAATCTAAAATTATGGACAATGGTTAATTATAAATTGCTCTCCCCCTTTATCTCTGTTTCCTTGCCTTCCCCTTGTCTTCCTTTCCCAACGGACTCTTCTTCCCTCCTCCTCCTACAACTTCTCCTTTTCACCCCTTCTCTCTTTCTCCTTCTTTCATTGTGTATGTGTTTACAGTGCGCACACACGTTTTCTTAGTTAGGGTCTCTATTACTGTGAAGACACCATAACCTCTGGAACTCTCATAGAGAAAAACATTTAATTGGGGGCAACTCACTTGCAGTTTCCAAGGTTCAGTCCATTACCGTCATGACATGGAGCATGTCATCCTGCAGGCAGACATGATGCTGGAGCTTAGAGTGCTACATATTAACCACAAGGCAGCAGGAAGTCAGCTTACTGTCACAGTCAGGGCACCTGGAGCAAAAGAGGCCTCAAAGTCTGTCCCCACAGTGACATGCTGCCTCCAAAAAGGCCACACCTCCTAATAGTGCCACTCCCTTTGGGGGCCATTTTCTTTGAATCTACCATATATGTGCATATATGTATTCACATATGTGCACACAAGTGTGAATGTGGGTCCTTATCAGCACCCTGTGCATCCATACAATGAAGACCTGAAATGATGTTAAGTGTCTTTATCAATTGGCATTTTTAAGTTTGATTTTATTTATTGAGATAGGGTCTCCCACTGAACCTGGAACTCACCAATTGCATATAGTCTTGCTAGCCACCTTGCTTCTGAATTCTGATCCTCACATTTGTTTACACTTTAAATAACAAACCATACCTCCATTACAATGTTATTCTTTTTAATAAGACATTTGTAAGTCTGTCTCTTTACTTTAAAAAAAATGCTGATTATTACAAATCAAATTTTCTAAGCAGGCCTCATCCTCATACCTCAATTACTCCTGCATTAGAATCCCCTTAACTGCATCTAGCATTGAAGTTGGGGTAATTTTTTATTTTTAAAATTGTAATTTCATTATTTTGTGTTTTGGCATGACTTCTAGGTATGATTATCAATGCCACCAATTTACCAAGTCTGTCCTTGTAAAGAAATAGGCACAAACAGCCTCAGGTTGAGGTCTCCAGAAAGAAAACTAAGCATCTGAGGGTATCTGCTTGAACAACAACAACCACAGTTAAGAACAAAAGCAGCAATGACTAGAAATAAGAATTGGAAAGCAGCATGCTAATTGTGATTCTCATCTGTCCACTCTTCATGACACACGAGATATATCTCTATGTCATCTGACTTAACCTGTACAGCTCCCTAAAGCTGAATTTGCTTGGTACTCTTAAAACATAATGAAAAATATCTAAGGTCAACAGGCTTGGCAAATGTTATAGCCAGGACTATCAAATGAGTAGTGATTTCTGCACATTTGTGTGGGATAATTTCATCTGGTGTCAGTATTGTAACTGGAGATGGGTTTCAGCTGTTAACAGTTCTTGGTTAATAATCACGAGAACAAGAATTCAGATCCCAGTGTCCACATAATAAACAGAGTGTCTATCTGCAGGCGTTACAGCTCTGGAGGTAAACATATTGTCAGAAGTCTGGCTGTACCTGCTAGTGTTACAGCTCTGGAGGGAAAGGAACCCTATTGTTGGAAGTCAGTCAACTCCTACAGTTGTGAAAATAAAGTATCTATGAGAAGAACGGTTTCCTGACTGTCGGGAAGTTAGGCTATACCCGAAGCTGTGAAAGGAAGGTATNGCCACTCCCTTTGGGGGCCATTTTCTTTGAATCTACCATATATGTGCATATATGTATTCACATATGTGCACACAAGTGTGAATGTGGGTCCTTATCAGCACCCTGTGCATCCATACAATGAAGACCTGAAATGATGTTAAGTGTCTTTATCAATTGGCATTTTTAAGTTTGATTTTATTTATTGAGATAGGGTCTCCCACTGAACCTGGAACTCACCAATTGCATATAGTCTTGCTAGCCACCTTGCTTCTGAATTCTGATCCTCACATTTGTTTACACTTTAAATAACAAACCATACCTCCATTACAATGTTATTCTTTTTAATAAGACATTTGTAAGTCTGTCTCTTTACTTTAAAAAAAATGCTGATTATTACAAATCAAATTTTCTAAGCAGGCCTCATCCTCATACCTCAATTACTCCTGCATTAGAATCCCCTTAACTGCATCTAGCATTGAAGTTGGGGTAATTTTTTATTTTTAAAATTGTAATTTCATTATTTTGTGTTTTGGCATGACTTCTAGGTATGATTATCAATGCCACCAATTTACCAAGTCTGTCCTTGTAAAGAAATAGGCACAAACAGCCTCAGGTTGAGGTCTCCAGAAAGAAAACTAAGCATCTGAGGGTATCTGCTTGAACAACAACAACCACAGTTAAGAACAAAAGCAGCAATGACTAGAAATAAGAATTGGAAAGCAGCATGCTAATTGTGATTCTCATCTGTCCACTCTTCATGACACACGAGATATATCTCTATGTCATCTGACTTAACCTGTACAGCTCCCTAAAGCTGAATTTGCTTGGTACTCTTAAAACATAATGAAAAATATCTAAGGTCAACAGGCTTGGCAAATGTTATAGCCAGGACTATCAAATGAGTAGTGATTTCTGCACATTTGTGTGGGATAATTTCATCTGGTGTCAGTATTGTAACTGGAGATGGGTTTCAGCTGTTAACAGTTCTTGGTTAATAATCACGAGAACAAGAATTCAGATCCCAGTGTCCACATAATAAACAGAGTGTCTATCTGCAGGCGTTACAGCTCTGGAGGTAAACATATTGTCAGAAGTCTGGCTATACCTGCTAGTGTTACAGCTCTGGAGGGAAAGGAACCCTATTATTGGAAGTCAGTCAACTCCTACAGTTGTGAAAATAAAGTATCTATGAGAAGAACAGTTTCCTGACTGTCGGGAAGTTAGGCTATACCCGAAGCTGTGAAAGGAAGGTATTTTGGATACCTATGGCTCTGGAGGGAAAGAAATCCTGACTTGTTGGGAAGTCAGGTTGTACATACAGCTGTGAGGAGAAAGGTAGCCTGTCAGAAGTCAGGCTGTACCTGAAGGGTTATGGTGGTGGATGGTCTCCCCACAGGACGTGGTAATTCTGCTCCTCTCTGAGAGAGAGTGGTTACAGCTGAGCTCTGTTCCATTCTTCTAAGAGAGTTTCCTAGCAGAGCTCTCTGTTTCTTTCAGCTACAGCCCAAGTTGTTACCTCTCTGCTTCATTTTGCTAAAGATGAAACCCCTTCAGAAATGTAGCAATCAGCTCCAGCGAAAAGATATTACTTCTGTTCCATTCCCCCAAGGGGGTGTTCTCAGCAGAGATTCTGCTCTGCTCCTGGAAAAGATCTTCACCCAAAACTCTTTCAAGAAAGAGATTTATTTAGAAATGAGGGATCCAGGAGAGCAGCTGGCTCTGCCAGGATTTAGAAGGTAAGCTGCCAACTGAACAGCCACAGTGCTTATATAGGGCTTCTTAGGGGCAGAGTTTTTCCAACGAGATCTTCAGGGTGGGAATTGGTTGGATTTCATCTCTTTGAGTTTGAACAAGCCAGACAGGCTAGATTTTATGCTCAGGGATTGGTTGATTTTCCTGCTTAGGGATTGGTCGGTTTCATGCTCAGTTGGTTAGAGGCAGATTTGCCTCTGGCTTCAGAGCCAGGGTGTGTTTCTTTCACTGGCTCTGGTTTCAGGGTCAGTGTGGATTTCTTTCACTGGCTCTGGTTTTATTGTTAGTGTGGGTTTCTTTGACTGGCCTTTTTACTCTACAATGTCCTGAAAATGCATACAACTCCAGCTCTAATGGATCTGATAACTTCTTGCTTTTTAATGTACAAAGATATGTGCAACACACACATATGCATATTGTGGACACATACATAGGCACACAACAATAAAATGCATTTTTAAAAATCTAAGTATTAAACTGCAAGTCATAATAAAGCCTGTTACTAAAACTAAATATATGTATATCTAATTTGGATATAATACGTTTTAGGGAGTAATGATATGTGTGTGCCTGAATGTGTGTGCGTGTGTATGTGTGCTTATTTATAAATAATTATCATACATAGTCTTATTTCTACGGAAAAATGTGTTAATCCTCTCATCACTAAACACTTTGCCGTATCAGTGGTGGTCACACCTCCTCTGGGACGGAGTAACAGTCTTCACAGTGGTTAGAGGAGCACCGAGAACATAATCATGTGAGCAAAATGCCTGTGCATCTCTAGTAACGGAAAGCATCTGTCTCATCGCTCAGGGTTAATGATAGCAAATGCATACACTCCTACCAGAGCCGTCACTTTTGCTGTCCCTCCCAATGACTCCCTCTGCTCCCTGCCATGGGTGAAAGAGATAAACAGCCCGAGTGTCGTTTACTTGCTGGTGTGCACTTTAACTCTGAGAGAGAACTTCAGCAGCTCTTTACTGCCACGTCTGTTGACAACCTTCTCTGCCATTAACCTCTCAGGTCACTTCAGAGTCCTTACACAGCTCAGTGAGCCTCTGATATCAATGAACGTGTCTTTGCATCGCAGTGGAATCCTGTGTGTCAACCCTCTGCAGCTGTCTGAAATGGAGGGCCAAATGTCTATTGCAGGAGTGTGTCTGAACGTGTGATTCACGGGATAGCTGGGACCTATTGCTTACTGTGAGAGACTATTCAATTTATATGAACTATGTGCTATGTTGGGATGATGCTTCATTCATCTGGCCTTCACTTAGTCATTTACTGTTTGTATTTCATGTCTGTTCTCTAGGCCAGAATGAAATAGAATCAACAGCACTGAGATCTGACCTAATTTATTTAGCTAGGTGTGGCACCTTGAGATAAAGCCCGAGCAAAAGATTTCCACAGATATTATTAATGATTCTTTAAAATTACTCTCTTCTTTTGAACAACTGAGTTGCTCTCTGAAGCAGTATTTCCTAGAGATATATTTCGATGCATATTTATACATTGTAAGATATTTCTCTGACATATTTTCTTCCTGATTCTTTTCTTACACTTGTGAGTCAGCTTTGTTTGACTCTCAACTGTGACTTTGCTAGAGTCATTACTGATAACTTTACCATGGGAGACAAACTAGCAAAAATAGGAAGTACTGAATATTGAAGTCAAATTTAAAAACTGGATTTAAAATTTTTGACTTAATTTGAAACTTATGGTTTTATGGAGATAGAAACTTTGGTGAGTTCATAAAATTCATGCTTAGAAATCATAATTTTCTATGAAGTTTCTAGTAAATAGTTGTTTGAGCACTGTAATTAAATATTTAAGCCAACTTTCAAAGTCTGACAGTAGACTATAGAGTTTATACCTAATGAGAAAACACCCAGTTACAGTGGCCTCATTGTTCATAGCCCTACCCTGTTGCATTGAAATCATAGCCCCAAGATGGTCAAGTGTGAAGATGAAAATTTCCATCAGTGTTAAAAATCTATCAAGAGAGCGAGTGCTCATAGGAAGGGTATCAACCTCTGCAGAGAAGATCAGGAAATCCCTCATTTTTACCAGGAAAGCTTCTACCTCCAAACCTGGAAGCTGGATGCCCTAAAGCCACCTAATTGGATTACACAGTGTTTAATTTACTTAGAAACTTTCTGACTTAACAAGAATCTTGATGGTTAAAGAAGAGATCATTGGGATAGTTTAGAGAGCCCTTGAAATGGTATTCAGAGTACTTCTAGAAATATTTGAGCCTAAATAAATTTTGTAAGTATATATAATTCTGTTTGAAAAGCAGCTATGATTTTGTCAGTATTATGTTTATACTTTTTGTTCCAAAAGGGCCATTTGTGGGATATATAGAGAAACAATGAAAATTTTTTTTAAAAGAAAGAAGAAATGTAAAAGAAATTTTAGCTAGGTATTCAAGAAAAGATGCTGGAAGAGAAAGGCGTGGTATATTTGAAAGTTTACTTCAGATGATATCACCAAATTTTTAAGTATCAAAGTCAGAAAAAATTCAGAGCATTTCCTAAGTATAGCATTTTTTAAAAGAGAGCAAGACAGCTATCAAGAAGAAGATACCGAATTAGAGTTTAGGGAACAATCATGATTTACATCCTTGGCTTAGGAAAAACTCCTGTGTGTCTTGAGTGAGTGAGGCAGGTGTAGAGGACAAGGGGCAGGGCCCCCAAACTCTTATTATATAAGGGCTGTCCAGCAGCCATGTTTGTACAACCTGTGCCCGGCCTGCATTTCTCAGAAAACAGTGCAGAGTAGACAGGTTGTTCTTCAGTGCCTGGGCAGAAGAGCTGTGCAGCGGGTCTCTTGCAGGCTCCCCAACAGGTAATCTGCTTCTGCCTCACATGGTTCCATTCGACACAAAGCCATTCGACACAGATATGTAGGTTAAACTATAGTGTACTCTGCGCTGGCATCTTCTTTAAAATTTGCTCCGCAATGACAGTTTCCTTGGTGATGACCGCTGCTGTTCAAGACTTTCATTTTCTACTCATTGTTGAAAATCTGCTTTTGTCTGTGAATTTATTATTCTCGGCCCAGTAAAACTTTGCTAAGGTGTCCCTGGGGTGTGTCCCTCTGTTTCTTAGGAGCACCAAACACTTGTCCAAAACAATTGACTGGTTCTTTCGTGTGTAATTAATAGGTACATCTTCCAGGAAATAACAGACTGAAATACATCTGCATGCTTCTATTCTCATTTGACTTTTTCTAATACCCTGGAGAGCTAATCATGAGTAAGCTGATACTTCAGGGACATGTTAAACTGCTAGAGATCGCCTTCATGTTCTTTCATACAGCCTATAATAAATGCACATATCTAGGTATAAATATATATATATATATAAACCTGTATATTTGTATACATACATATAAAGAACACAGAGTTTATTAAGTAAAATGAATGAATACACACACACACACACACACACTCATCACTTAGGCACAAAATATGTTCAGGCCAGCCTGGTGTACAGAGTGAGTTCCAGGACAGCCAAGGTTGTTTGTTACATAGAAAAAACATGTCTCAAAAAAAAAAAACAGAGAAAAAAATGAAAATGTTTACAGAGTGTCTGTTTTCTGAATTTAATTTTTACAAGGGTCTATGTCTTCTATCTTTGGACTCATAGCCCTTGTTTATAGTGAAATGTAAATGCAGTGCTTTGTCGAAGTCTGGTTTTTTGAGAACTTCTTTCTGGCTGAGGAGCATCAGCAGTGACACATAGAGCATGACCTCCTTTGTGCGTTTCATTTAAAGAATTTTTGAATAGTTAAGAATACCAAGGACTTAAGCTGGATTTTTTCCACAGATTCTCAGAAAAGACTTACCTTAAAAATGCTAGAAACACAGGAAAATCAAGTAAACTATGGAATCCAAGCCATCTTAGCTCTGATAATAACTATTTTTTAATTGATTTTAATTGACCTCTACATATTTCTCTGCTCCCTTCCCTGCCTCTCCCCTCCCCTTCAACCCTCCCCCAAGGTTCCTAGGCTCCCAATTTACTCAGGAGATTTTGGCTTTTTCTATTTCCCATGTAGATTAGATCTATGTATGTCTCTAATAACTATTAACTTGGACCATGATGGTATTTCCAGAATGTCATAGTTAAGGCTCTAAAATGATGTTGTAAGGGTAGGATTTTCCTGATGACAGCTAGGAGACACAGCAATTGTTTCTGCTATGTTAAGCAAATATTAGGAAGCCTTGTTAGATGTCTGAGTAAACTAAAATATGGATTGATCTAGTAGTTGGGTAATGGTTTATTGGCTCTGAGGCGAGGGCAATGCCTCCATAATTACTGAGGATGGGATGGAAAAACTGTGTACTAACTGTTATGCTTTTATTGGGACAAGCTGTAGAGTTCTCTTTGACTAACATTCAGAAAAGGAGGGGGGGAACAAAGCGGACTGGGCATGAAAGACTGGTCTAGATGCTGCTGCAAGAAGCATGTTCAACAATTAGAAGACTGCCTGTGTGGCAAGGGTTAGCATGCTTCCTCTAAATTCTTCCTGGGGTTAGGCCCATTTTGGGAGCCACAGATCAAGCCATCTGCCTGAAGACATCAAAGAATCCACCGTTCTTATTTGGCAAATGAGTAGGGAGAATTGACAAGCTTTTTATAAATAGCAGGTAGTGTTTGATTTCTACTGGGTAGAGACTGTTTCTATAGTGAACAAGATGGTCTGTGTTCTGGTATTATCCAATACTATAGTTAGTACCTGAGCAAACCATAGCATGGTCACTGTGCAACCTTAAAGTTGTACAATATGGAGGACTCCTCTGGGCAGTCCTTGAGCCTGTGGCATCTGTAGCTATACAATGCAACTCAGGAACGTGATAAACCTTTGGAGTATACATCTATGAAATCATCATGTGCCTTCAAAGACATTGGAATATTTCCTCTTCTTCTCCTGAATCCTTTTCCATCAATTCGGTCAGACATTCCTATCATTGGGCTGGAGAAATGACTCAGTGGTTAAGAACACTGGCTGCTCTTCCAGAGGACCTGGATTCAATTTTCAGAACCCACATGGCAGCTCACAATTGTCTATAATTTCTGATTCCAGGGGATCAGACAACCTCACACAGACATACATGCAGGCAAAATACCAATGTACATAAAATAAAAGAAAATTCTATCCTTAAACTTAAACATCTTTAGCTTATATTTTAAAAATCTTTGGCAATTTTATACATATTTGCCCTAAATTTTGGTTGTTTCCACCCCATATTGTCATACTTCATTTCTTTCTCTATTTCACCAAAATCTTTTCACCAAAACCTTTTCACCCTTCCTCACAACAAGCCATTCTTTACTGTGATGTGGTTTGTTTGGTTTAATTACTGTTTTGAATAAGGATGGATATTTGTTTTTTGTTTAAATTTTCTATTTAATACTAGAAAGAATTGTTTCTGATGATGTTGATGCTGATAAAAAAAACTATTAGAATTTTTCCTTAGTTCTTGTTGTGCGTAGGTCACGTGTTCCAGCATGCAAGCATTTTAGTCATTAGTAAGGTACCTGCTGGGTAGTGAAGATGGTCTTCTTACCCTCCCCAAATTGATGGAAGTGTTACAGAACCACATCAATGCTGTCAATCCAAGCCACACCATGAAAGATTATTCTGAGTGTGTTTCTCTTGATCACATGTATTTTCTTACCTTGGGCGATCATTTTTACATTGGTAAGATGATGTCCTCTGAGTATAGGAAGCTATAAGTAGAAAGCAAGCATGTTCCTGCCTTGAGTCATGAGGGCTCCTCCACCTTTATTGTCTTTGATGATGGAAATCCTTAATAAACACATCAGTTCAAGTGCTTTGGGCATCAAGAAGCTTACCTTGTACCTCCCAACACCTTTCCTTCCAGCTTTTGGGCTCCTTTCTTCTCCAATGAGCTGGGCGTGTGTTATTTGTGCCTCTATTGTAGTCTCTCACACTTGGTTTGATCCACTGTTTCTCATCCCAAGCCTGCAGATTAGTGTGCATTATAAGCTGTGCCTGCTGTCTTTGGGTTTCTAGCTGTTAGTTCTCCCACCCATTGTAGACACTCCATAAGGAACAGGAGCACATGTGTGAGCTTATTTCACAATGTTGAGTGGAAGATGTAAAATGGTCCTTTATTGTCTCTGAGCTACACCTTCCACTGGGGAATAAGCAGAGAAATGAACACAGATGAAGATACTGGCAACAACTTCTCCAGGTTCTGATTATTTTACTGCTTTGCTAAAGGACAGACTGGAGGGTAAAACGTCTTAGTTCTATTCTACAAGGCAAGTGGCATACCCAAGAGATTAAATGATGAAGTGTGGAGTGGCTTAGGGGGAGGCAAAGCACCTCTAAATACTACTGCTCTGGTGTTCTAAGAGTTGAAATAGAAAATACTAGTTCTTAAGTTCATTGGTATATTCTTAACAGCTCAGCTAACTACAGCAAGACTTTGCCATTTCTCTCAAAATGTATAATCTGCTCATGGAGTCTTAGAACTTGGAGGGCACTAACATTTTCACCCAGCAAACAAACCCGAATGTAAACTAAAGAGGTAGCAGAGTTGGCAGTGTACTTTCTTAGCATGCATGGAAACCCAGATTCCATCCCCAGATCTACCTAAACTGAGATGGAGGTGCACACCTGGGAAATTGGAACACTGGGAAAGCAGAAGCTTGAGCAGAAGTTCAAGGTCACTGTGTTTTTGCACAAGAGTTCAGGACTATCCCAGAATACCTAAGCTCCCATCTCAAAAAAGGGTGGGGTAAATATTCAATGTTATCTAGTCTTTCTCTTGTCCAAAATGAGTACCCTATGACTATTTTGAATTAGTTCAAAACACATTTTTCAGGAAAAGTTTGTATTTTTATTGTCAACATTCAATAGCAATACTTTATTGAAGATATAATGCTATATGATTATTTTCTTTAATAAATAATGACAGACAGTTTGCCATTTCATCCATTGTGAGTGAGTTTTTTATAGATTCTTGTTAAGATTGTTGTGAGGTGCATGGTGGGGCACCTTCCTTAGTGGAGATTAAAGATGGAACTACGGTTGTTTGGTTTCAGTACACCATCAGAGGTATGAACATAATAAATTTACATCTGCTCACCAAATCTGAGTACTTGAAATCTTATATAAATTTATGGATTCCTAACATTTTGTAATGGAAACATGATACTTGAGGCAAATATTTGATGTAGGAGGGTCATTTGTCTATGTGTTACTTTCATTGGTTAATAGAGAAACTGCCTTGGCCTTTTGGTAGGCCAGCCCTTAGGTGGGTGGAGTAGACAGAACAGAAGGCTGGGAGAAAGAAAGCAGTGTCAGGAAGACACATGAAGCTCCGGCCCAAGATGGACGTGGGTTAGA